>CM076927.1:14788677-15060206 GCA_039566165.1 Maruca vitrata | reverse complement strand
ATTTCGTTCATTTGCGTATCTGCTCCTGTTGTTATCTGTGATTCTGCATAATCTCCGTCCTCGGGGTAACGAATGAGAGTTTAATTAAATTATTACAATCAGTACCCTTCGGAGTTGGAGTTCTCATGATACTTCCGCGATGGGGATATACACGTTCAGAAAATACACTTTTTGAGCATTATGTAAAATTTTGGTTAAAATAAAAATGAGGTGGATTTTTTTTCCTAAGTAACTAACGATGATTGCTTGTAGTAGCCTTGTCATCATCACTGGATTTGCGGGGGAGCGGATGGCTCTTACCCTTAAAAATAATGGCGTGGAACATTTAGGTCTATGTCAGACTAGTTGCCCTCCCAAAATTAGGAAGATAGGTTTGTGTCCCTGTCTCCAGCGCCAAGAGTTTTGAGTTCAATTCCCACACGCGACCTATATGTGTATACCACTGTTGTCTATAATATCCGTAACACAATTACGTAAACAACTTATTTCGGAATCAGAATGATGTTGATAAAGTTAAATATCACAGTTTATTATTTTTTAATTTATTTATTAAAAAAAAAGAAAACAAAAGGTCGTAAGGTTTAAAAAACGTGAATGGATGTAAAAAATACAATACTTGTTTGGGACGCTAAATAAACGGCTTTGTTCCAATCGACAGTAGAAAGGATAAATAAAAAATATATACATAACGTTTCCGAAAATTGTCAATAAAATGAAGTCGTCATTCAGATCTGTCATTTTGAACGTTTTATTCTGTTCGCTAAACCGCTTTTTTGATGCGAGCCGTTGCTGATGTTTAGCCGTGTATGTCTGCTCGGGCGGGCGCAATTCGACAAACGCAAACAGAGACAGTTTTATTGGTTCCAACAAAGCGTATCGGTATACAAAGACCCGGCTTGTTCAGAGTTTCTCGTGGTTTTCTTTATGGGCATTAATATTAAATTCGATAGAATAATATATTCATTACGGTGGAATAACAAACGTCTCAGTATTTGTATTCCTGAGTATATAACGTTCCTAATATTACAGGAATTGTATACTATTTTTGTAATTTGTGTTTATTGTGTCAATTTAATAGGCAAAGCTGAATGAAACAGTCAGTTTAATTTAGCTAGAGCAGCCTTCACTCACAGCTGTTAGCATCCAATGAATTAGCTGGTTGCTTGATTACTTAATAATATTGTGATCACAAACGGTAATTCAATAGAGTTCACTGTCATGGGCAAGCTGCATGCTGTTGTGCTATTGTACGGACAACTACATAAACCATAAGCTGCTTTAATCTATCCTTATTGAGAGTCAACACTATGGAGTTGCCGATTAAAATATCAGTTTCTACAAGCTAATATGGCCATTACTTCTAATAGAGGGTCTTGTGTGGTTAAAGTTTGCACGGATGCTTCATAATTGAACCAAGTTTCGCAAATAGTTGTTGTAACTTACATCTTAAATCATGTAATGGGTAGTTTTGAGTAAATGTAACATACTTACAAGTGTAACATAATTCAATTACCATATCAAATCAAAAAGGAAATGTATTTGAGATAATTAAATTAAAAAAAATATGAAAGTTTCTGTCATGTAAATTTTTAAATATGACGGCTCTTATATTCATCCCACTAGAATACACGTGGCAGAAGCACTAAGACCCATAATAGCATATCACGGGCGGGCAGCCGCGGGCGTAGTAACTCGCGCGCGCGTCGAAGCCGGCCGCTCTGATCCTCGGCATTGCGCAAACGCGGTACTTGCCGGCGCAGCAGATTAACAGATTAACCAACTTTATGGGCGGAGGAATTAGAATTTTTTCCGTGGAATAAGTACTCGCCGTACTTGACTGTACAGTCAATTAGGCGGCGGATTAGGCGCCTATATGACGCGACCTGTACAATAGAGCCGATATTCATTCTAGTCGGATAATTCTTTAATACTCCAGAAGTTTGGTTCTTGAGGCTTATCAGACAGTTATGAGCAACGAAGTAAAAATTACTTTTGAAACTTATAGGTGCTATGCTACAGTATGTTCAATAATATTATAGATCTCGTAAAATCGCTTCTGTTACCCAGTTAAGTTATTTGGTCTTCCTTATTCTTAATACTTTTTTTTTTTACCACTATTAAACGATACATAACGGAGGCTAAATAAAGATATAAAAAACATGTTTAATTCAATCAAAACAACTTAACCTCAAATTATTTTAATTGGTCCTCACTTAATAGACAGCAATATCAATCCTGCCTAAATAAGCTTTCAAAGCTATCCAGATCTGTGGAGCGCCTAAGTTCGAAAAATCTATTTTGGGGTAAGAAAAGTCTAAGCCGCTTAGTGTTCCTCGGAGACTTTTGTCGAAGCTCGAGAGCAGGTTTGTCTATTAGCGCTCGAGTTTATGTATATGCGGGCAGCGCGGGCGCGCCGGCAACCAACCTCAAACAGGCATACATAAGCACATATAAAATATATACTTTTTGCATAAAATCACGCCTTTTTCCTCATAAAATCAATTATTAAAAAAACTAAAAATATTTTTTTTTCGGACCGGAATCCATAGATTTGAGTAACAATAAAACTTACAAGCATTCTGTTAGTATAATTTAGTTGTACGGCCAGGAACATACACGCGTCCGAGCCGATTTCAGCCATGGCGGCCGGTCTCAATTGAGACCATGCCAAGTGCGCATAAAACATATTATAAGTGCACGGGAGTGTGCGTGCAAACAACACGGTTCACTCTATTCCCTTACTCTCATAATTCGTTGAGACGGTAATCCGCCGTGGCCGATAAGAGAGATCGGGCGCAGGACCCACCGGCCTAACGTGCTTTCCGAGGCACGGGCCGTTCAACCACCAACTTCCTAACTCCGGGCCGAAATGTAGTTTCATTACAAAAAACTCACACAAATTTTGCCCGACCCCGGACTTCAAACCGGGGGACCTCTCGGTCCTTACGTAGCGCTTGCTACCAATAGACGAACAGGAGGCAGTTAATTCAGCACATATCGCGCACGGGGATGATAAACGACTATCGGTGGTAAGTACCCTCTGCTGCCTCGCCCCCTGTTCTGTATTTGAGAGAGCATTTTTTATACAACAGGTTATCTGATGACCTTTTTGAGTTACGTGGGTGGTTTTAAGTTATCTCGAATTCAACCATTTCTCGCCTTATGAAAGTAAAGACTCTCTTAACCAAGTCATATCTTGCCCCCAGTTTCTTTTTTAATTAATTTCGAACACACCGCTGTCATTTGACCTGACCTTTCAACTAAAACTTGACCTGTAATATGATCATCCCATAATGTTTGTCGCCGTAGGGGGATATGGGGGGGACTGTTCACGGCCGGAGATCACGCTTGATCCGAGTTTCAATTAAGCGGAAAAGTGTGAAAGTTGGCCGCCACCGCCGTAATTAATGTTCTTGATTAAAACTTACTAGCCAAAGCCCCGTCCCTATCCACTAGTAGGTGTAAAGTTACAGGAGGGATAGGCTCTTTCCATCTAACTACTATATACGATGTAATGGTAGAGATCGCCATATACAGAGATTTCATAATCGAGTTCTAAATTTCATCTTGCACGTTGTTAGAGAAATCTCAAAGTTTTCGTTGGCCATTGGCGTTCTATCGTTGTGTCTGAAGTGTGCAGGTTTCTTTCTCCGAATAATCGTACATATTAATTTCAAATTTGAAATTAAATGAAAAAAAATATTCTGCAAATAGATTTTTTTGATTGATGTGGCGGGGTTTGAACTGGCGACCGCTATGGCATGGCAAGCAACGACATTAACCCCTCAGCCATCGACGCTTATAATTAAGTGCTCCAGAAGTTTTTAAAGTAAGTAGCTGTATTATAAGTGTGACTTCGCTTATTAAGCGCGGCATACCGCAGCCAAGAACACTACATGAGGCCGACACGCGTCTGCCAAATCACCCGACGCGACGCACTTGACTACTCGCCAAACCACTTGGTATGAAGCCGGCCTAAAATATATTGCGATTTAAATGTAATTCAAAGAGTATATGAACTATGTCTCTCTTGAATTGACACTGGTTAGAAGGGCGTTTAAAATATGACCTAACCTAATATAACGGCAGTGTTACACATACATTAAGCACGACAAGCGTAGTTCTTCCTCTGATGGTTTAGGGCAAAGGTTGATTGCTATTAAATTCAGCGCTAACGGTTTTATCGGGGTTGTCCGTCGTAATCAAAGTAACAAGAGAGTAGACGACAAAATGAACATACCTGAAAACCTTCTGTAGTAGATCTATTGCTTCCCCTTTCAGCGTCCAGTTAATTTCCGACGAAGTACCGATGATGTTTGTCACGGGTTCAAGTCCGGTTGAGTTGACACTGGTTGGTCATTGTGTGTTGAACTCATAGTCTTTCGCGATGGGCGGCGCGGTGAGCTCATTATTTTGGTATTAAGCAATTGACTATAGCAACAAATCACTCTCCGGACTGCTACACAATTATAATTTTAAACTGTCATGGTTACACACATTAGAAAACTAATAATATCGGGAACTCATTAAAACAAAACAACATGTTAAATATCCCGAACAGTTTCAGTTCTCTAATGCTACACAATATCTCTTTCTATTCCACTCTTGCTGATGGTTATAAGTTCAATAAAGTTTACTGATTATAACGTCGTAAAAAGAAATCATAATTATCATTTAATGAAAGGGTGGATTGAAACGGTACTGCAAAACGTATAACGAACCGCTACTGAAATAGTTCAACAAACAATCCTTTCAAAGTTTATAAAAGCAACTTCACTCCGTAAGTACAGCGACGTATTCATTTACATATTAAATTCGCTAAGACGATAAATACGTAAGAAGCGATTAAACGGTTGACAGACTAGATTTAGCCGGGAGTAAGCGCGGACCGGCGGCTAACTTAGCGTCTAACTTTGCGCTAAGTTAAAGGCGATTGCTCCCGCTAACAGCTCTCGGAGTCTGGAAGGATTTCCCTGTTATATCTTGTCATGGGGGTTACTTATAGGAACATAGTTGGGCAAGCGTTTAAACTTGATTGTTTCTCTGCGTTTTAGTATTATAATGTTTATAGGTTACATATTTATGGTATTTTCTCTTTCTATGTATTATCTACTGTCATAGGTGACAGTAGACAATACATATTTAGAAACGTAGTACCTAGGTAAGCCTACTTATTACGTTTGCTATGGTGTCACGTATAACTTTGATTTTCGTATGTTTTATCCCATTTTGATAAAGCGTGCAGAAATACCCAAGCGAGCATCATTGTGGTTAACATCGTGTAACATAAAGACCTACTAATAGTACGACGACCGTTTATCTCTTAAACAAAAGATAAGGAGGTGAGTTAATGCAGTCATGTAATGTATCAACAAGCTAACTTTGATAACGTGTCGCCATATAGCATACGTGTAGATGCTGACGGACGGAGCGACTGTCAACTGTTTGTGTTCCATTAGCGCCGCCGTTGCACCTGCGGCGGTAAGAATCGTGGTGTTTGCGAGCGAACGATCAGCCCGTAATACCCTACACGCCGAGGTATTATGCCGTTTATGATGCACAAACGTATTCAATGGGAAGATGGTACCGGTTAAAGGTTTACACACAAAAATGAAATTTGTCGTCGCGTCGTAAAAATCAACTGATAAACTCGTATTCGTATCGAACTTTTTGCTTTGCGAATTCGCTTCGCGCCAATTCGCATTTCTCTGTACAACCCCTTAGATCAAACAAGTATTTGAGAATTATTCCACCAGACTATGCGAAGAAAGCGCTGTTGGATTTAATGCTTTACGCGGTGCACTTTAAATATTTTTATTGCAGATGTAGTAAAAAACTAAGACTATTCGGTGGTAGCAGTTATACCTACCTTACCACTTAAGTGGAAAAAGTCATTGACTTTATTAAAATTTACTATGAATCTCACAGACTGGATATTTACATTTTATCAAGCATAATATGCCCCATAGCCCGTAGTAGGTGCAGGCTCGCCGCTATCGGCCGCGACGCGTTGTTTGTGTTCCATTAGCGTGGACTGCACTGCATCTTTACTATATTATATGCCACATATGCATAAATTATTATTAAATCAAATTTACTTATTTAAAATTTAAATAGTTAAGCAACTATAAAGTTAAGTAGATTAGACCGATGAAGACAATTTCATTTATTTGACAGTTTTAATGATTCAATATTACACAATCATAATATATATTGTTTTGATTCTGAAATTACTTGTTTAAGCACTTGTGTTACGGATATACCTGCACCTGTCAGGGGATACCAGTCACATCTATCTGTCCGGTGGTTGGTGAACGTTATACGGGTAAACGACCCCGGCTCCGGCTCCGGCTCCTCGAGCTACTATCGACTCAGTTCAAATCATCCGAGGCGATAGTATCCTTTTCTCCCTTTTCCTTCCCCTGTCATATATCCGTGCTACTCGTGGGAACGCAATGACTTTGTTAAAACAATGCACAAGGCAGAATGGCGGCGACGTGGTCCACAACCCGTCACGTCACGTTTCCCACAGAGGTGAAAAGTGGATCGCTGGAAGTGATCTCTGCCTACCCATTCAGGGAAAAAGGAATGATTTCATGTATGTATGTTATGGATATCAGAAACAACAGTGGATTACAAAAATAATAAAAACTCACCCAGACACGGAAAAAACACCGATGTTCCTCACATTATTTGTCCCAAATGGGAATCGAACACAATTCTTGGGTCAGGGTCACTAACCACTGTTCCACCGAGCCAAGTCAATAAAGAGAATATAATCACTACGTTTTACCAATCAAATTGAACAGAATAATGAGAATTGGATAATTCATTATCCCGATTTAATCCTTTGCATCCCATCAATTTGTGCAAAGACATTTAAGTGCATACAGCCAGAAATATAAATTCAATAACAAAAACTAATTAGTAGTGTCGCCTAAAATTTATACAAAATATACGCATTGATAAAACCAATCTGTTTTATTTTATGTACTTTAAATATAGTCGACACTATTTTATTTGCAACAAAGTAGGTAAAACGTATTCCATATTCCGTAAACAGCCAAATATTAAAAGCGAACTAAAGTTTTAAATGTATAAAGCGTTATTCGCAAAACAGTCATGGATAAAGTTCTTTTGAAATTTATTTTGAACTAAAATAGCAGAAACGTGCTGCAATTGAACGGAACATAACCCGCGTTAGGGTTGCGAATGCGCTATGGAGGGGCAATTAGTACAAGTTTGAAATTCATTTTTTTGCGTCATCATACATTCTTCCTTATATTTCAAAATATACTATTCAACTAAGTACTTACTTAAACAAACAGACTTCTGTTTGTTACGTTATCACGCCTAAACTACTGAACCGATTTTCAAATGATGCATGCATGAAGAGATTCATGGATGTAATAGTAGAAGCAGAAGTGGTGTGCCAGGATCGTAACACATGGCAAGTTGTGATTTTATGTATGTATGTCTGTTAGAGATATAAATTCCGAAAGAGCCTAGATCCCGAGAAAGGACTGAGAGTTCTTTTTGAATTGACTGCACTTGAAAGTATTAATTTATGCGATAGATAACTTCACACGTTCAGAATCGCGAGGAGAAGGAAGTATTTACGTGGGACGGCCACCTACCAGATGGCTTAATGACCTGGTGTAAAATCGGGTTTTATTGGATGCAGGTGGCCATAGACCGGTGGAGCTGAAAAAATATGGGAGAGGCCTATGTTCCATCGACATCGATAGATTGAGATGATGATGATGATGATTTAGTGATGCTATACATACTTGACAAAGTAAATTTAATTGTTCAAAGTGAATTAGTATAATATTCCACGTGAACATTTTCCGGCGGCCCTGCGCGCTCTAACGCCGCAGTATAACAATATAACAGTTAATCAAGGTAATGGTTGTGCTGTTTCGCGCGTTCGCATCCGCGGCGCGGTACTTCCGTATGGGACGATTATGGTATTATTGGATTTCGAGAAACAAAATGGAAATGATTTTTTCACAGCGCTTTTCCATGCATGTCTGGACAAAAATACATTTTTAAAATAGCAAACTTTTGAATGTCAATCAAATACGCAGAATCCACGAGTGTACCCCTAAAAAATTGCGTCATTCAGTATTTTTTTCCAATGAATTTGCCTAAAAAGGGTGCTGTTACACGATCCCCAATCCAAAACACTGTAGTGTTCATGCTTTTAGTACTATAATAGTTATAAGACAACTATGCAAACAATTTTATACCATGATCACATGGTTTAATTGCAGAGGTAATTATGTTTTTCGACTTATATACATGTCATCATTATATCATTAGCCCATATACGTCCCCAATGCTGGGGCACTAAACTAGGGTAATCAGGCCTTAGTCAACCACGCTGGCCAAGTGCGGATTGGTTTTTTCGTAGGTTTGTAGGTTTCCTCACGATATTTTCCTCCACCGTTGAAGCGTCAATTAATTGTATATATGAATTTCAAATTTGAAAAACATATACGGTACGTTGCGGGATTGAACAGGCGACGACGACCTAAACCACTCGGCCCTCGACGCTTTTTAGACATGTAGGTTTTTATGAAAAAGGTAGCTGAAAGACAAAGTCAGGTTCAATACCTACGACAATACTAAAGACCTAATGTTGATTTTTCTATTTTGCCAAGCAAGCACCAAACAGGTGGAGCCGGCATAAATTTATTTGTGTATCGAAATGCATACAGCTCGGCCTCGGCGAGCCCGCGCATACGCCGCATCCATTTTTCATCGCCGCAGATGCGACGCCGTCTGCCAGCTACGTGCCTCTTCCAGATTTGTTGAGTCCTAAACTTAAAAAAAAATTGGATCTCTTGACTAGATGTTATTATTAAGTACAGTAGATAAATGTTAAGTGACAATTGTGTCACAAAAGTTGGTAATTTACACAAACGCAATTAAAATACTTCCTGCGTTGCGGTCCCGTCTAGGGTAAGTGTAAACTTATTCGTTCCTCTACAAAACTTGAATTTGACTAGTGGGGCAATAGGGCAACAAAAGCTTTATATTTTGTAACTTCTATCACGGTCTAACATTGAAATTGGTCTAGAGCACTGGACTGAATACGGTCTGGATTCAGGCCTATCGCACATCGAAATTGCTCCAAAACAACAGTAACTCGTCTACCGCCGTCGTTCTATTTGACAAAAACGTGTCCGGTGACAGCGGCGGCGGCTGCCGTCGGGCCGGTGTCGGCGTGCGCTGTCGGCGAAACTCCGCTGTCGGCCCTCTTTGTCGGCGAAGCCTCGCTCGGCCGACACGAGCCGCCGACGCGCGCCTGGCTCGCGGCCAAGCGCGCGATTACCTCCGGCCGACATGCAAAAACGTTGGCTCACTCCACAAACTCTATTTCGTTCACCTGACGACGTTGACGTTTTTGCGTGTCGATTGCGGTCGTAAAAAACTTTAACGGTCAGTTACAACGGGTGGAAACGTTTTGAATGTTCCAAGACGGCAAAAACGGTTTCTGTTTGTGGTGTCCAGGTCTTATTCAACGTTAAGGAGATACTAACTACTAGACATAGCTCTTATTGGAACGCTAGGATAGTGCATTCCTGGATTTCCAAGAACCACATTCCAATATAAACCATGCTAATAGTTATTAGGAGTAGCAAATTACATAGCTACTTACTGCCCGACGTTTCGACTGGGTTACACCAATCGTGGTCGCGAGCGAACTGGCGCCTCCCGTCTTCGTCTGCCATTGCGGTTGTGAATATCTTGATCCACCCCCGAACCAGCACTAATGTCATTTTGTACAGCTACCCACATTTGTATGACACACAACACTCACTGAATCCGGGTTTATATTAGACGTAACTTTCCGCGGTATGCACTTACTAATCACTGGGTTCCATGCCGATGATAACTTGAATCCATATTCCCTATTGAAATTTCTATGCTTCTTAATTTCAATAGCTTCTCGCACTATTCTTGTGTGATAGTGACGATCTGATGAGAGGACCTTCGGGTCATGTAGCTCCATCCAATGATTAGTCCCCATTTCTAATAGGTGCTCAGCCACCGCGGACTTGTTCGTTTGTCGATTTTTAACAGCTGCAATATGTTCTTTCACCCTCATGGCTATAGCCCGTTTGGTTTGTCCAATATAAGAACTACCAAATATTTAGTGTAATGGAACGCGAAAGTCTAAAATCTTACATGCTAATAGTAACGCAATATAAAAATGTTTGTAAAAATTTAAGATAAAATGCGATGCCCATGCGTTCTCTGGTTTTTGCTTGCAGAAACTTAGTCATATTTCTGCCTAGGGTAAACGATAACTATGTCATAATACCAAAGAAATACACAATAACACGACACAATATTGACACCAATCCTGTCTTGATACGGAAAAAAATAAGTATGTAATATAATCCAGCAGTATGTCCGCATGTAGTGAAATTGGATCAGCCTCTGCCCAGAAGCGTGCACGTGCGGAGTAAAACACATAACGTTATTATTAAGGTAACTAGTTTAATTCCATAAAGCCGAGCGCGGTCGAGCTGATTTAGGGCGAGCTCAGTCTTAGTCCGCAAATTGCCGAAACTGGCTGCTTCAAGCGCAAAGCGCTGCGTGAAAAATGTTCGTTGTGCGCGCGCGAGCGACCGCTGTCGCCGGCAGTGAGTTGTGTCGTTGTAAGCCGACTACTCATAATAGCCAGAGCGGTTTATATGCTAATGTTGAATGAGGCTTTTTGCTATTGCATGCAATTGCAACCTGCAATTTATGGTAAATGCAACGGAAACAATTTAACGCACAATTATTATTATTCATTAAGTATCATCTTTTTTATTAACTATCTATTTAGAAATTTATTAACAAATTATATTAAAAAGAAATAATTATAGTATGTACCTGTACATCGTATGTTTGCAAAACCCGAAAGAAACGCTCCAAATATACCAAAAATCGAAAAAGGTACAAAAGACGAAAACTGTATGAAAAGTATTATACCAATGCTTGCAGAGTGATGGTGATACTATTGTATTAAATAAGTGAAGCTTTGCATTGCAATAACGATTTTAGCACAATATGTATATCATTCCTGCGTTCGTAGAAATGCTAGATGGAGGTGTTAGCGACGCGCAATAAAGTGATCCCGCGACTGGACAGGTTGAAAAATTATAATACGGAGACAACGGCACCGCCCGTCCAGCTGCCACCGGAAATGGAACCTTATCGCCCAGACATAAGGACAGGGGAAGCAAAGAATGTAGTGGAGCAGTAATCCGCGACTGCGGACTAACTGCTTAATTATGCGGCCGCGGCTCCCGGATTATGTTTTTATTTCGGACTCGAGCATTATAAATTCCTTAGAATATTCTCTTAATGCAGGGCTTTATCTAGCTTTGGCGCGCAGCGACAAATTATTCGGAATCACTTGGACCGCGCAAACAGGTTAAGTTAGTATAGCGCTAAATAGTTTTTGTGCCTTTTCATTCGGTCGGGCAAAATATGTTGTAAACTATTCAATGTATCGGTTTGTTTGGTCAAAAACAAATTAATGGTTTTTAACAAAGTACCATGTACCATGCAATGTGTACATAAAATTGCTTGAAAAGCGTTTCAATGTACTCTTCCTAGTATTTATGACGAGAGCTTTACAAGCCTATCCAAATCCGTCAAACGGATGTTTCACGCGCGTAGATATTTATGGGAAAAATATATAAATATCTATGCGTGTGTATAAAAAAACTTTCAAACGTCTTTGTCCAGTGATAAATGAACCAATAAACTGCTATGATGAGAAGATTAGATCTGACACTATCACAACCTCCTAAACAAATCCTAACCTAACTCACCGAACCTAAGTCACAGAAACCACTCAATAAAGATAAAATAGCTCCGACATGACACACAATATAATTATTTTATTGTCTCCCATATATTATTTCCATCGGTTTTTTAAAAAGCGTCAAAGTCATAATCCCTGTTTAGTATGAGAATTGATACATAAATTGTAAGTGAACCTAAATAAATAAATCGTAAGATCGCTGCGTCCGTCCGCGTCTAATGTGTTAACCGTGTATCGACGCCGCGGATCCATCACTTCGACAGCTGACGCGCGGCCGAACATCGCCGATAAAGTAGGCTGTAGGTTTCGGGGAAATAACTAGTATACGAATTTATATCAAACCGGAAAAAAATCTTGTGTCATTTATGTATTTCCCGAAATTCAAACAAAAGATTCGCTGTCGCAACCTATGTTTAAAAATTTATACTAATACTAGCGGCCGCGACTTTGTCCGCTATGATGTTTTAAAATAGCCTACATGCCTTGTAAAATTTGTTATTTATTAGTGAAAGTTCCGTCAACATTCTCCCATACTACGTTTCACCCCACTCCTTCCCCAAAAACTCCCATGAGGGTCGAATTTCGAAAAAAAGCGCTGTTGTGCCGGCTACCTCCATACCAAATTTCGTGAAAATCGGTTCAGACGTTTGAGCGTAAAAGAGTAACAAACATCCATACGTATACATACATCCATACATCCGTACATTCATACTTACTAACTTTCACGTTTATAATATTAGTAAGGATTATAAAGCTGAAGAGTTTGTTTGAACGCGCTAATCTCAGGAACGACTGGTTCGGATTGAAAAATCATTTTGTTTATTTATTTATTGTAATAAATAACCAACAAATCTTACAATAATTAATGATGTTGCAAAATTCTCTAAGGTAGCAAATATTTATTGAAAGAGATAAGCAATATTTTCATATATTTCAGAGAAAGAAAGAGCTTTGGTAGATAAACGAAATTATAGGGTATTTGACTATTTTTTTATTTTGATATAGTTGGATGAACCACTCGAACACAAAGACACGGTTGAAAGTATCACTATGATATCTCGATAGCTCGACGAGATATTTCAGTTTTAATTGCACCTTATTTGGGTGAGCTCAAAAACGCTCCATACAAACGTCCACTGGCGTGTGACGTCACACGCTAGTTCTTTGTATGCAGCGCCTAGGAAGTTTGTTCGGCAGGTTCATCAAAAGATTACTTAAATCTTACTGCTTATCATAAAAATGACAAGCATAACAACCACAGTCAAACACCCTATTATTGAATTACAACGATTCCAAATGACGTCAATCACTTGAAATAGCCAAAAATCGATCTGCAAATACGCAACCTGAGTCGCTAAGACCTGCATTGCTTAGCTAGTTAAGTAAAACCAAAAGCAGTGAAAGCACAGTCAAATCAACTTTAGTATGACATGTCCAATTTTTATTTTTTTCTTTGTTTTAGAGCATAATAAATTTATGGTAAGTCTTGATATAAACAATTTGCTGTTGCCATTAGACATAAATATACTCTTACAAATAGAAAGTTACACACATTAGAAAACGGATTGACCGAGATATTTACTATGTTATTTCATTTGAATGAGCTCCTAATATTTGAGTACTGTTGCAGGCGCCATGATCACGGGTCCCTTGCCAAAATATCCATTACATTTTTTTCTTAAGAGTAAAAATAGAAGAGAATCGCGTTAATAGAAAGAAAAGAAAGAATTAAAGGAAACATTCATTGGCCATTAAGAATACAGACATGGAAACATAAAAATGCACAAATACATATAGACATTGCCAAAGCGTGTAAAACAAATTAGCAGCCGCCTGCGACTTCATCTGCGTTGAATAGTAACTTTTGGCAGCAATGATATATTAAAAATGCCTTTTATATACCTTGTAAAATTAGATATCTACCAATTTCTGTGGGACTTTTACAAATAAAGAAATTAAAATTGAATTGAGAATTATAATTGTAAGTTTTAAACATTTTGTAAGTGCTGTATATTTTGTAACACCTATTTGGTGTGCATACCTGAAACTTTTTTTGTAACTCTATTTTTAATTTATGGTATGTATATGTACACTGTTGGTGTTTCTTTTAAATAAATAAATAAAATAAAATTGGTTCAGTCGTTTCGGGGATTGGCAAGATTTTTTTATTATTGTACTAGCGACTAGCCCTCGCTTCGCTTCGGGTATATCTCTATCTCTATATAATATATTTCAACCCCGTAAGGATTTTACATACAGAAGTTATTTCCCAATAACTCCCGTTCCCATGGGAATTTTGTAATATAGCGTTGGAAGTAAGCTTAACGTTCATTAGGGTACCTGCATGCCAAATCTCAATCGTCTATCTATATCGCGGTTTAGATGTTTTCATACAAAAGTTTTATCCTATTACTCCCGTTCCCGTGGGACGGGAGTAATAGGATTTACAATATCCTGTTGAAACTAAGCTTTTAATTTATTAAAGGTACCTGCATGTCAAATTTCAATCGTCTAACTTAGTATTTTTCATACAAAAGGATTTTCCCGTTATTTCCCGTTCCCGTGGGAATTTCGGGAAATCCTGTCCTAACGGATGTTTACGTCATAACATCTACCTGCATGCTAAATTTCATCTCGATCCGTCCAGTGGCTGTGACGACTTCGTCCGCGTAGAGATGTTTAACGGCTAAAACATTACTTCTTTATAGCGCAGTCGGTTAATAGCCTATAACCGTTTCTAGGCTCCTAGACTATGTCTGTACCAAATTTCGTTTAAATCGGTTCAGTACTTTTTGCGTGAAAGCGTAACAGACAGACAGACAGACAGACAGACAGACAGACAGACAGACAGAGTTACTTTCGCATTTATAATATTAGTAAGGATTTTTGTTATTCGTACCCAATGTATATTCATACCTATTTATTAACATTACAAACAGACACTTCAAATTTATTTACTTGTATAGATGTAAGTCACACCCATGATGTAACTAAAAAAAACAATTTGTGTACTAACTGCCTAGATTCACAGATATGCATTCCTCACCTCGGTTCCGTGCACTATGGCTCGGTCCATAAATCATCTCGCGGTCCTCTGGCGGCGCTCCAGCCCCTCACAAATCACGCCGAGCACTTCCCTAAGGGACTTCTACTGCTTCAGGGTTTTAATTCACTTTTGGTGCTTGCTCTAAGCAGGGCTTGATAGCCTAGTTGAAATAGGCCGAGCAAGAAACGTTTAAGGCACTCGAACTATTTAAATTTATTTGGGTGTAGAAACTTTATATACCGTTCTAAACTAAGTAAAGTAAAGTAAACTTCCAACATAAAATGTCGCTATTATGTCTGCCGATTAACTCATTAATCAATCAGCCATAAAATATTACGTGAATCGTCTTTTAAATAAAAAAATTTTTGGATATACACCGTGAAATTTTAGTGGTTGTTTTCCCGCAGTAAAATGATTCTATCTTAGTAGTACAAAAGATGTGTGCAGTTCTTTTATGTTAAAATCAATAAATGCCAGTTTTACGAAAGGTTTAACCGTAACTTGAAAGCACGTTCGAACCGCTTTATGACTTAGGGTGTAGAGCTTCTTTAGCTTTAAGCATCAATTTCATGAGGCAAGCAGTACCTGATAATGTCACATCTTATAAAAGAACGATATCTTCTCTCGTTTCCGGAGTTGGAAAATTATTATTCTGAAAAATCGGTGTAGAAGTATATCACCACGCATTAATGTGAATGTAATTATATTGTTAGTGGCAAGCAATTCAGAAGAGAGTTAGTAATAGGAAAATGCAGTTTTCAATTTGATAATAACAAATTGAGAACGTCAGTGGTTTCAATAACAGGTAAATTGAACAAAAGGATTCTCAGAACAACCTAGAAATGTAGCAATTATGAAACAAATTACAGCGTTAATTGCAAGGTTGTATCAATGAGAACAGAAAATAAATAATATTCCACGACATCACATTCATTGATCAGATTCCGTAGTATGTAGCTTAAGCAATTGCTTACGCAAGTGTCACGGAAATCAGAAGCAAAAATTTACGGAACAAACACCGATCCTCGCCACATAAATATTTGTCCCGGGTGGGAATCGAACCTACGACTTTTGGAACCGTAGGTCTGGGCACCACAGTTCTACCGAAAGAATGAAACACTTTCAAGTGTTAAACTATAATATCTAATGACCTAAACCCGGAAGTAAAGTACGACACACACAGTGTATCGGCCCCGTACTATTCTCGCGGGCGTCGTACGCAACATGCACTAAAACAACTCTCATGAATAAACCCCATAAAAACTTTCGCCCTACATCACCACCTGACAGACGTATACACACATAAAGCTGTCGGAAAACGGACTTTATCACCTTCGCATAGAGGCGAGTCAGTTTGATCCTCCGTTAGGAGACTGATACAGGCGTGACATGTGACAGGAGGGTATTTATAAGGATGGGGTACAATTCGGTCCGTGTACACAGGAGCACGAAGAGAGTAAAAGGAAATACGTGATGTAAAGCAAATTGGATGTGGAATCGTGTTGCCCTCGCGCGATGTGTGGATGGGCACAACGAGATATTAAATCCAGTAACTCACTTTTTTAAACGTGTGCATATTTTATAGCCAGTGGAGGGCCATTTAGAATACAGTCAGTTTGCAAGTCATTAATTTAAGTTAATTTTATCTTAAGTTTTAAGTCTGTGATTTAATTTGAAGTACCCGTTTTCATTATTGCATCCATCAACAGAAAAACTTGCCCGATATGAGGTGGGTGTCACAACAATCAATACATTTCAAACACGAAAATTGTAGGATAATGTTTATTTCCAGTACTTCTATTGCACAAGGTAAATAACATTGTATTTTCCTTAAATCCTTCCCAATCCTTATCCATACTAATATTATAAATGCGAAAGTAACTCTGTCTGCTACGCAATCACTATGCGTGATTGCGTACGGAACTGATTTTAATGAAATTTGGTACAGATATGGTCCATGGCCAGAGAAAGGACATCGGCCACTGACTTAACTTACGCGGACGGAGTCGCGGCGTATGTAAAAAAGCGACACGTGATCCCATCATACTTGAGCTACTGTTTCCCGAACACACTGTGTACGTGGTGACGGCGGTATCGACGACGGCCGTAATTAAGTGCGGCGATAAATTGAGCGCGGGCGGCGGCCATCCGTCGCGCCGCCGCGGGACGCACACTGTACGGGAAAAACGGATAAATCACATAAAAACACGAGGTCAATAGTAGTAAGTCTAAAAAGAAGTGCGTTCACGCAATAGCGCGAAGTTTAGAGCCCTCATAAACTGCAGTCTTCTGTCGACGGATAGTTTTAAACCCTAAGTTGAGTTAGCTACTGTTACACACATGTGTTTACAACTCATTATACTATATGTTTATAGGAGTTGTTAACTTCATAATGATACCTATATGTACATATTGAAGAGGAAAAACATGGCATTGTCTATTATTTGCGCGAACATGACACATTTGAAATAATTTAACGGATTAAAATCGCCTGTAGATCCGACATATCGAGCTCTACCCAACGCACATCCACCATCACGAGTTTAGAATAACCATACACGCGTAGAGTTTAACCCGTAGAATAACTTTTGTTTCAAAAGAAAAAACATAATTGAAGATTAAATCGCCAAGTTGATTTTAAACATGTTACATTACATACTGCAACTCCATAAAATATACCTAGATCTCAATGAATTAAGCTTGAATAACTTTAAAACTGTACTGCAGCAGCAACTAATCAGGAAGCGTACTGTTTGTTTTAATCCTCTGGCTGATAATACACGACATTTCTCAGTCGGCGGGCGCCCGCCGCCACGCCTCTAGCGCAAAAATGTAGAGTCCCCAAGAGGCCAGTGAGCCCGGCCCTCGCGAGATGGCGCTCCTCTTTTAAAAGCTCGTTAAGATTAATTATACTAAAATATGTCTTTGTGGGTCTACACGCGGTATTAGGAGTAGCAAATTACATAGCATCGCTCGAACTCGATTGGTGTAACCCAGTCAACGTCGGGCAGTAAGTAGCTATGTAATTTGCTACTCCTAATATCGCGTGTAGACCCATAAAGACATATTTTAGGTGTAATGGAACGCGAAAGTCTAAAATCATACGATTAATTATACCGAGATTTAACAAAAGAATTCGCGAAATACTAGGCTAGGAGGAAAGGTTATTTTAAACGTTTTCATTACATTTTTTTACATCTATGATAACGTAAGCATACGCTATGTAAGCATAGTAATCATACTATGCCTACATTATGTAGAGTCTATCTTCGTCTAAGAATCAGATATGAAAAATAAATGTATAGCATTTTAGTGTTAATAATAATTATAAAAATTTATCATGTTTTCTTATTTACAACTATCCATCTTCCCGTGATGCGTGCAACAATATCGGAAACTCGTTCAAATTAGGAAACATAGTAAATATCCCTATACCTATGTTCTATTGGTCTGTCAACCATTCTTCAAAATTTGTTTGTATCAAGTTGTTGTGCTTGACAATTTTAAATAGGAAGATGGATTTTGATAACGATTTCTTTAACTTAAAAAAAAGAGTAATTTAAAACTATAAATTGAATTTACCGCAGCTGAAACATGCGCTTCATAATGTACAGTGTACTCACCCACTCCACATCCGCGGTGAGAGCCCTTTCAATCCCCGAATATGCAGCGCCACAAAAAGGAAAAATTATAACGAATCCCCTGTCAGATTGTTTGTTAAGCCAAATTGCGGCCCAGACGCGCGTCAAAGGCTACTCGGCGGTGAGGCCCGAAAGTTCCGCCGAAATGTTGCGTTCCCGTCGGTACCAACTTGCGGACCTCATGTATTATGTTTGCGGCCTTGGAACTTTCTGTTTTGTGACATGGTCTCGCACGTCAATGGACCGTAATGGGCATGTTGATATTTCATTTATGTTTTGTTTGTAAGGACATGACACATTCCAGTCTTTTTTGGGAATGTCTTGATTATGAATGTGTTAATGTTTCGGTAAACTGACCTAATGAAATGGAAATTGAGTAGCACAAAATCTGTTGTTGTAAAAAATTCATACCGGATTCCAAAGCAACAAAAGCCGGTAAGGCTTTTGTTGCTTAACTAAAACAGGGATGAAGAACTTGACTAATTTAAACCTACAAAATACATATCAGATGGCAGGCTCGGTAGAGCTGTGGTTAATGACCCAGGATCACTACCACTGTTCCACCGAGACTGCTCCAAAAGTCGTGGGTTCGATTCTAACCCGGGACAAATATTATGAGACGTACATGGGTATTTGTTCCGTGTTTGGGTGTGTTATTAAATATATTAAACTATATTTGGTTATATACTGTTGATTCTGAAATCCGGAACATAAGTGCTTAAGCTATTTACCACAGGATCAGATTAATGTATGTGATGTTGTGTAACATTTATTCATTTATTAGATATCAAATAAAATTATCTATGGAACATGTTTAAATATTCACAGATAAAGGCACCGACTTCAAAAATAAGTGATCATTGTAAATTTTCGTTGCGTAAATGTGTTGTGTACATACTTATCTACGTACCTTTACGTTGGTTAAAAAGAAAATAAATTGTTTAAATAAAGATAAACATTATTTTTTACAGAACTTTATACAGACACATGCAATAACATTTCCATTTGACTTTATTATCGCAGTGTGGCTATTAAACTTGGCAGAAACTTGGCTTGGTGTTATTTAGATTCCATTCAAAACTTGTTTAGGGGAGACCGAGGGGAGTTGAAACAATTTTGACATTTTGTTTCGTACACAAAAAACTATTGATAGTAATCTAATAATATTAGTACCAATCGATAGGTAATTTATTACACTTGCGGATAACTAACACAAAGAAATTGTAAGCGTTGAATATTGTAGTTAAAAATCGATTTTACCGAAACATGTTTCAACTCCCCTCATACCGAGGTGAGAAGAAACAGGGGTCGAGGAGAGTTGAAACATATGGTTTAAAATAAATATTAAGGGCTGTATAATTAAAATTTTGGTATAATTTAGAAGTATTTATTGACATAAAACTTTTCCAATTCAAAAGAAACATTTTTATCAATATTTTGTCCTGATATTATCAGATAAGTAGGTAACTGCAGTTATAATAAGAATAATCAACTCCTAAAGAGTTAGTTAGAGCTGAATGGACTAGGACTAATGGAGGTTGCCAAATATCGATCAGTAACCTGACTAGGAAGATAATTAGCGTCCTAGAATATTTCAGTATTAACTGGTCTAAGTCCGATATGAATCTAATAGGTAAAATTTAAAACGAGGAGAGTTGAAACAGCATGTTTCAAATCTCCTCAGTACGAAAAATCCTCCCATTTTGTATTTAATCTATTCTAAAGAATAAAATACACAGAAACCAATTGTACCACATATATATTATAAATCTTTAGTTTATAAGCTTTCGTAAAATGCATAACTTTAACCGTTATAATAATAAAGGCACCATAAAAAAACGTAAAAAATTTACTTTTCACGATTTTTGCCTTATGGCACGCATAACTCCAAACCCGGGGGTCTTACGCGTCGGATGCATACTCACACGTCTGCGGGCGGCAGGATATAGGTAAAGAGTGATATTGTCTACTATCTAACTGTTTTGAGTTTCAAGAAATCGGTACTGTTTCAACTAACCTCTGTTTCAAATCCCCTCGGTCTCCCCTACACGATCAACTGCCTATGGTAGACTCCATTGTTTATTGATAAGATAGACAATGCAACGTTTGAGTAGGTACCTTTCTTATCTGCCTACACTACACACGTTTCTATAATAGATATCTCACTGGCATTATGAACACATAAGATGTTAGACTTTCGTATTCCATTACACTAAATATTAGTCTTTATGGGTCTACACGCGTTATTAGGAGTAGCAAATACATAGCTACTTACTGCCCGACGTTTCGACTGGGTTACACCAATCATGGTCGCGAGCGAACTGGCGCCGCCCGTCTTCGTCTGCCACAGCGGTTGTGATTTTCTAAATCCATCCCCGAACCAGCACTAATGTAAGCTGTTTGAGAAGACAAACACTGGCGTTATGTAGAACTAGCTTTCCGCCCGCGACTTTGTCCGCGTTAAGAACGTTTAACGGGTGAAACATTATTTCCTTATAGCGCAGTCGGTTAAAAAGTAGCCTATACCTAATCTTTCCTAGGCTCTGGACTATATCTGTACCAAATTTCATTTAAATCGGTCCAGTATTCTATGCGTGAAAGCGTAACAGACAGACAGACAGACAGGCAGACAGACAGACAGACAGACAGAGTTACTTTTTGATTTATAATATTAGTAAGGATACCTTCCCACGGCGACAGGAACATGGCGTTTTGTTCCACAAGTACCGTAATGTAGCGTAAAGCGTCGCGTTCGTCGTAATGAACGCTAACGAGTGTATCGGGTGTCGCGACAACGCGACATCGATCACCGAAACGACCTCCAACAACGCGCTTTTTATTAATAAATAGCTGCGCAAAAATAACACCTGATGGCGATAATAACAGCCCAGGGCAAATAACGCATAGCCAATATTTTCCAATATAAATATAATGTAATATTTATAATATTATATATGTGTTCACGCACAGTCTAATGAACGGTTCTTGATATAAATATTTTACGATATTTTATTTTGTAATGCGGGGTAACGTTTACTCATTACGTTTGTAACTCATTAGACAAATAAAGTATTTCGTTTCATTAAAAACAAAATCTACCTATTCTATTATTAGGTAAAAAAATAAGTATAATTTTTTTGGTAAATCTGTGGGTTTAATCGTACAATATTAATTGAACTAATCATCCAAAAATGTTCATTAGTAGTATTCGTGTGTAAACTAGAATTCGTGCGTAAACTAGTATTCGTGTGTAAACTAGTATTCGTGTGTAAACTAGTATTCGTGTGTAAACTAGTATTCGTGTGTAAACTAGTATTCGTGTGTAAGCTAGTATTCGTGTGTAAACTAGTATTCATGTGTAAACTAGTATTCGTGTGTAAACTAGTATTCGTGTGTAAGCTAGTATTCGTGTGTAAACTAGTATTCGTGTGTAAACTAGTATTCGTGTGTAAACTAGAATTCGTGCGTAAACTAGTATTCGTGTGTAAACTAGTATTCGTGTGTAAACTAGTATTCGTGTGTCAGTACCACTTTTGCCACTGTGATTTCTAACTTAAATGCTCAAGTTACTAGTTCGGAATCAGCACAATGTATGTGATATTGTTCATCCAAAAAGTTTGAAAATTACGCTACTTGCTGAGTAAAAATAATCGTGGCTCCGATTCCCACCCGAGGTTTGTTTGACAACATCGATGAATTCCGGTTCTAGGTGTGTTTTCAAATATAAGTATTTTTACCACATACCACATGATCAGATCAATGGATGAGACGCTGTGTAACATTTATTTACGCTATTTTCTGGTAAAAATAATCAAAGGAAAATCTGAAGGCAAAATTGAAACAAACACAGTACCCATTGGCCACACCTGTCGCTTCCCGCGGCTCCGCCTGCGCGTCGCATGTGCTATGCATTCAAAGCCGCTACACGTGTGTAGCGGCAGACGGTGTGCCGTCTTGTCGGATTTGTTTACCTTAAATCTGTATAAGCTTGTGAAATATATATTAAATAATAATATAACACACATTTCCTACTGTTTATTGACAAACATGGTATTGTAATTGAAACACTGGTGACCTTCAGAGATGGTAACACCTACGTAGTCATCAAGCGGTTTTATATTTATACAACAATTATAATAATGGAAGCGATGATTGATAGAAAAAAATTGTAAACAAAAAAAAAACCGCCTTCAAAAACACGACTAACTAAAAATTACAAAATAATATAATACGAACATTAATCTGGGTATGAATTTGATAAGTTGTTGAAGGCGGTGCCAATTCAAAAATTTGAAGAAAACTGCGTGAAATATAAACGGCACCGCCTTCAACAACATATCAAATTCATACCCAGATTAATGTTCGTATTAAAAAAATTTGTAAAATTTAGTGAGTCGAGTTTTTGAAGCCGTTTTTTTTTGTTTACAATTTTTTTCATCCTTTTAGTGTTAATTTTTTTTCCACCCTATTAGTTAAGCTCACCTATAATTCTCCTGATATTATAACCAGTAGTATCAATATGTACACAGATTTGAAAGAATAATCCCTTTACTCCCAACTATTAAGGAGTTGACCTTCTATCATCAGCTCAGCATCATAACATTATGATTGCCAGAAGCAAATGCCAATATAACTTCAGAAAATATGTAAAACGCGGTACATGTGCCTATAAAATTTGAGGGTTGCCCTCGATTTCTCCTGGATCCCATCATCAGATCCTAGACTGGTCAACCTAATGCTACTGATATTATAACTAGTAGTCTTAATATGTATACAGTATTAAAATAATTATTCTTTTACTCATAACTATTAAGGAGTTGACCTTCCATCATCAGCTCAGCATCATAAAATTATGATAGCCAGAAGCAAATGCCAATATGACTTCAGATAATATGCAAAACGCGGTACATGTCCCTATAAAATTTGAAGGTTGCCCTCGATTTCTCCAGGATCCCATCATCAGATCCAAGACTGGTGAAAATGGGACCACCTCGGAAGTGAACTCTATCCAACCAAAAAAAAATTTTTGAAATCCGTCTATAATTGACGAAAATATCGGTGAACATACATAAAAAAAAAAAATATTATACATACAGACGAATTGAGAACCTCCTCCTTTTTTTGAAGTCGGTTAAAAATAGAGACAATATCTGGCTAACGTAAATTATAGTTCCAGAAAAATACATGTTTGTTTATCAATTTACTTTGGTTGTCTTGTGGTTTTCGCAGCACATGTCACGTTTTTTTTTTTTTTATAATAGGCAAACAAGATGACCACACTCCGCCTGATGGTAAGCGGTAGTGAGATCCAAATATGAGGTCGACAGGCACAATAGATCATATTGCGCCTGTCGCACTCACCCTGAAGGCCTGCTTAAATGCCGTTTCACGCCCCGCCTGAAGATACGTAATATAATATAATAAAAGCATTAGACATTACGAGTATTATGCGTCGTAACTAAGTCATTAATATTATGTGTGAACCTATAAATAACAAATATAATTGTAGAAAAACCCTTTATTGAAGACAAATACTTAATATCAAGATAAATCGACGGATCGCAGGTAAATACTACTACGCACTGGGCCGTAATCGGATCCCTCTGCCGCAATTGAGTGCAAGATTGTTAAGTAAATATTTAATTATTTGGTATCTGTTCTATGATGAAGTAATTCTAGTGATATATCTATCATAGAAACGTGTGTAGATAAGGAAGGTACTCAAACTTTGTATTGTCTATCTTATCCAACAATGGAATCTACCATAGGCAATTGATCGTGTAAACAAGTTTAGAATGTAATTTAAATAACACCATTTAACCGATCTGCCAACGTTTAATAGCTATATGCCAACGTAATCTAAACATAAAGTGCCCAATCTCGGTGTAAAAGCAAATTATGAAGGAATTTCAAAATCTTAGTTTAAGATCAAACACTTCAAGTTACATGGTTTTGGAATATTTTTCATTTAAAAGAAAGTATTTATTTATTTAGGTTAGTCTAAATTAACAAAGTTATTTTTAAAATATGTAATACCTTGTAAATGGCTGACAACTCTGAGAATTTTTTTTAAACTGTGAATATGGCACTAGTCAAACTTGATTCGCTTGGAGCATCGCAATAAAAAATACATACATAGTTTATTGTAGTCATAAATACCAAGACCAAGGTCAATTCAGATACGCGGCGCAAATCAACAAACACAACAACGGAAACTCGTTGCGATCATTTGGATAATTATGTATCTACACATGTTATTTTTCCAGAGGTAATATTTAAATTAATGACTATAAAAACTATTTGTTCGGTATTGTTGTTTCGCTAGAAATTGTATAACTTTTCAATAAATATTATCAACTAGCTTTCAGTCGGTTAAAAAGTAGCCTATATCCTTTTTTAGGCTCTGGACTACATCTGTACCAAATTTCGTTTAAATCGGTTCAGTCCTCTATGCGTGAAAGCGTAACAGACAGACAGACAGAGTTACTTTCGCATTTATAATATTAGTAAGGATTCTGGTAATGAATTCTTGCTAATCTTAGGTTGGTGTCATTTGGAAAATTTGTGTCAGTAATTTAATGGATAAAATAAGGAATATAAATGATCAAAAGGAAGGAAGGAACGAATGAAAAAAAAATTAGATTTTTGGAAGTGTGAGTTTGGAACCATGGTTGGTGTAACTCAGACAAAACATCGCTAGTAAGTAGCTATGTCTTTATCGCAGCTATTATTTGCGTACACACTTCACATTTGAAATAAAACTAATTTTACGAGTCTTACTCGTGACCACGAGCGCTGTAAAGAGCTTAGAAGGTCGGGTATCTAATTAATATGTTTAGAATACAAATTCACGCGAGTTAAATTCGTAAAATTCTTAAAGTCTTATTCGAAAATAAAATATTTTTCCAGAATGAGCACATGCTCTTGTTACTTTGTTTAGTAAGATCATTAAACAAAGTTAAAGTTAAAGTGAACTAAAGATAAAACCATGTCACACTACTCGACAAACTAGGTCCTTATCAAGAACTATAAAATTCCTATTTGCATATGCTTATGGGAAAAAAATATTTACTACATTTGCTTAGATTTTTTAACGCTACGACTTTAGCATTAAACTGTCGCCGCTGCGACTGGGCTAGATAAATAAAAATAATAATATTTTAAAGTACAAAATTTGTTCATTTAATCAAAATAACATGAAAATGATGATAATTATCAAAAACCTTATTTAAATAAGAGTAAATAAAATAGTTAAAACATCAATATTTAATTACATTGGAATCATTTTACATTCTATACTTACATAATACTTATAGGGGTGTAGAAAAAAATATTAACATTGTCATCCTTACTATACTAATATTATAAATGCGAAAGTAACTCTGTCTGTCTGTCTGTCTGTCTGTCTGTCTGTTACTCTTTCACGCCTAAACGGCTGAACGGATTTTGATGAAATTTGGTATGGTGATAGATGATAACCTAGAAATGGTTATAGGCTATAAATAATCACGCCATCGGTCTTAGGGGGTAGGCAGTAGGCAGATAACTAAATTGAGTTAGTGATTTTTAGCCGTTTTTGTTAGGACTTTTGCTCTTTGACGTCTAAACGGATGAACGGATTTTGATGAAATCTGGTATGGTGATAGATCATAACCTAGAAATGGTTAAAGGCTATAAATAATTACGCCATCGTTCTTAGGGGGTAGGCAGTAGCCAGATAACTAAATTGAGTTAGTGATTTTTAGTCGTTTTTGTTAAAACTTTTGCTCTTTGACGTCTAAACGGCTGAACGAATTTTGATGAAATTTGGTATGATGATAGATGATAACCTGGAAATGGTTATAGGCTATAAATAATCACGCCATCGTTCTTAGGGGGTAGGCAGTAGGCAGATAACTAAATTGAGTTAGTGATTTTTAGCCGTTTTTGTTAGGACTTTTGCTCTTTGACGTCTAAACGGATGAACGGATTTTGATGAAATTTGGTATGGTGATAGATGATAACCTAGAAATGATTAAAGGCTATAAATAATTACGCCATCGTTCTTAGGGGGTAGGCAGTAGCCAGATAACTAAATTGAGTTAGTGATTTTTAGTCGTTTTTGTTAAAACTTTTGCTCTTTGACGTCTAAACGGCTGAACGGATTTTGATGAAATTTGGTATGGTGATAGATGATAACCTAGAAATGGTTATAGGCTATAAATAATCACGCCATCGTTCTTAGGGGGTAGGCAGTAGGCAGATAACTAAATTGAGTTAGTGATTTTTAGTCGTTTTTGCTAGGACTTTTGCTCTTTGACGTCTAAACGGCTGAACGAATTTTGATGAAATTTGGTATGGTGATAGATGATAACCTAGAAATAGTTATAGGCTATAAATAATCACGCCATCGTTCTTAGGGGGTAAGCAGTAGGCAGATAACTAAATTGAGTTAGTGATTTTTAGTCGATTTTGCTAGGACTTTTGCTCTTTGACGTCTAAACGGCTGAACGGATTTTGATGAAATTTGGTATGATGATAGATGATAACCTGGAAATGGTTATGGGCTATAAATAATCACGTCATCGTACTTAGGGGGTAGGAAGTAGGCAGAAAACTGAATTGAATTTGTGATTTTTTAATGGTTTTTGCTGGGAGTTTTGCTCTATCATGCTTAAACGGCTGAACGGATTTTGATGAAATTTAGTTAGGAGATAGATAGTAACCTAGAAAAGGATATAGGCTATTAATATTCATGCTATCGTACTTAAGGCGTAGGCAGTAGGCAGAAAACTAATAAAGTTAGTGATTTTTAATCATTTGTTTTAAAAGTTTACCTCATTCACGCCTTAACGTCTGAACGGATTTTTATAAGACTTGGTTAATTTAAAAATAGGATTCTAGACACACAGGTTACTTTTTACGGCGGGAAAATTCCTCATTTCTGCGGAAATCTAGCGTGATCGCGTCAAGAAGCGTAGGCGCCATAATTTAGGGAATTTATGATACATTATTTTTGATGCAACTGTCTTTATTTGTCAGTTTTACTCGGATCGAAACTTAGCGACATTCCATCACCCTACTTAACTTATATGGTGGCAGGTAGCTTATGTTAAGGAGGAACTAAGACTACTTTTAAGTTTAAAAAAAATCAAAATCCTGTAGTCCACGCGAACGAAGTCGCGGGCACAGCTATATATTATATAGAGATAGAGGTATACCCGAAGCGAAGCGAGGGCGGGTCGCTAGTATTCCATATAAATAAATTTGTTTAAACGCTGATAGATCCTTGTTCTACTTATTAAATACTTAGCAGTTTTGTAATAACTTCAATAAAATGTTGTAGGGTACGATTACAAGTCAATAAATACGTAAATGCATGTTCTTTGTAAATAGGCTGAGCCGATACCATTAGCTTATAACACGTTTTCGATACCGATCTAAATAGCAAATCTTGTACTTAAAACAACAAAATAAATTAATTCGTATTCTACTCTGGTTCTTTGCTGACTTCCAACTAAATAATGTCTGCAGTGGAATGTATAGGTGTATTATACATTATACAACCTACATATAAATTACATTATTTTCAACTTGAACTTTTTTGTTTTCGATGTCAAAGGAAAGTTGTGACATTGAACACAATCGAAGTTCAAGTTCAATTCGGTTATGTAAATGCATCGCGTGTCCGAAGGTACATTTTTGTATTCAGACTTACATTTATTTATTTCCAGGTTGTACCTACACTAACCGAATTGAAATCCAGGAATTATCACATATACATTATTAAGTAGTGTAGTCACATTTTAGTCTCTACTTCTACGTACCTACTGTACTTATCTCACTCACAATATTTACTGTCTATAGACAGACAGTGTACAAAAATGACTAAAGTAATTCGACCGGTTAGAGCCATAGGCTGCCGATCTCAACGGCGATCAGTTTGCGGCAACTGCGCAGGACAATTTATAGTGCACAAGTAAGTGCACACAAACACAAGTAAAGTCTCTGTTGCCTCAATCTTTTAATACGGTGAGACGGCAATCAGACACAAGACCACCGTGTTTAACGTGATTTTCGCTGGCTATCCTACGTCTGTCAACTTCCTAGCTCGTTATTTACAGAAAATCTTAAACTATTTCGGTCGGACCCGACTTGAATCTGGAAACTTACGGAACTTACTGTAACCACTTAACCAGCCAGTTAAATCAACAGGAATACTTAACAATAATACTTCCTAGCAGTAGCTCTACCCTTCACAGTCTTGCTAGTATCCTAATCACAGCTTTGTCGAACTCCTTAACTTGAAGGTGAGCGGCAGGCCTCCCTTGATGCCCTGCACGATCCCGGAGGCCGGGTTGATGGTCGGGTGCAGGATCGTCTCGGGCGCCGGCTCGACCGAGAACCGAGACAGCACCGCCGCCAGACCCGCCAATGACTGCATCAGCCCCAACCGCTCTCCTGGAAAGAAACATGACATAACAATTGAGAAATAAATAAATATTAACTTAATTTATCTTTATGGGTCTACACGCGTTATTAGGAGTAGCAAATACATAGCTACTTACTGTCCGACGTTTCGACTGGGTTACACCAATCGTGATCGCGAGCGAACTGGTAAGTAGCTATGTATTTGCTACTCCTAATAACGCGTGTAGACCCAAAAAGACAAATATTTAGTGCAATGGAACGCGAAAGTCTAAAATCATAAATATTAGCTGGTGGGAATTATTATTATTTTCACTTTCGTCTTTTATTTCTCAGCTGGTATTAAAATTAGCAACGGGCCCCAAGGCCAAGAAAACTTTTTTTTTATATTTAGGATATCATTGTTGGCTGGTTCATCCTGCAGGAACCGTCTAACAATGCGACATGTATTTAAATTAGCAGCTTTCTGCATTGTTATATATGAGTTTTCCGGGAGATCAAGCAGTTTATTGTAATTTCTTATATTTATTTTGACTGGCTCGGTGGGACAGTGGTTAGTGACCCTGGCTGGCGGTTCCAAGAGTCGTGGGTTCGATTCCCACTCGGGACAAAGAATTGTGTGATGAACATCGGTGTTTGTTCCGTGTCTGGGTGTGAATATGTATTTATAAATATATAGGTATGTATATCAGTCTCTGACGCCCATAGTACAAGCTCTGCTTAGTTTGGGGTCAGGTGACCGTGTGTGGAAATGTCCCAGATATTTATTTATTTGTTATGGTGAGCAAACTGTTGACTGTCATTATAGGTATGTTGTAACAATTGCACTGGAGTTAGATGCGAGTACCCAAAAATAGACCGCAGTGCCGAGCATTTGTGGAGGTCTATGTCCGATACGATACTACGATAGGCTACGACGATGATGATGATGGTGATGCAATCAATATTTAGGACATCTCCACACGCTGCCAAACTAAGCAGATCTCGTACTATGGGTGTCAGAAACTGATTTACATATATGGATAATATTTCTTAATACATGTATGAAAGTGCAAGTGACAGAGGCATTATTTAACGATAGTCTTTTCCAGTAATTCACTTAAATTAAACGCTTACAATTAACTTATTTAAAGCGGCCATAATAATTATTTTGTAAGTGAATTTATTTTATCACACAGATTAAAAACCTGATGACTACCATTTAATGGGCCTCGAATAATTTCTCAGAAATGAGAGAATTAAATATAACTTTAGGTACATGCAAGATACGTTACAGTGTTGGTAAATAAGTACTATAAATGATAAATTATTGCACCCAGGTAAACAGAGAAGGGATCAAATTCAGGACATTGTTATAAAATTTCCATTACCGTTATCTAGTGATAGCACGAAAGTTCTATCACTAGATACCGATTGTAAAGTAAATTCTCAATTGCAAATCCAAGATTACTTATATGAAGATAATCCTTATGCAATAAATAGGTATATATTTTTGCATTATTACATAAGATAACACTTACTTACGCAACAATTTATTAAGGCAATAAATGTTTAGATAACGAACTCTTGCAAGCTTTTCCAATTATATAATTAGTATTACTGTTATTTTTTATTGTAATTTAATAAAAATGTTATATGATATATATTTTAATTACGTATCTATAATATACATATACGTCTGTTAAGACTAAGTACCTTGTTGTGCAAGTAAACAAATGAGCTGTTATGTCAATGAGTTCCAAGCGCGGATAAGAGCTGATAAGGACTCCGAATGAATTTTCCCCAATAAAATTATTTTGAATTATTGTAGGTTTCTTCCTTATGATTTAAAATTGTATTTTATTTTAAATCATCGGGTAAGCATATCAAATTTATGATTCCAAATTGGATTTTAGCCGAATGAATATTATAGGTGTTTTTTTTAACTATTATCTAATGTTATCACACGGTTAAGACTGCATGATCTCTAACGAACTTTAATATAAGTGTAGACTGAAAAAAAATATAAATAATATCATCTAATAAGGCCTAGGCCTTATTCAACCACCCTGGCCAAGTGCGGGTTGTTTTACTACACGATCTTTTAATTTCTTTGTAGGTGTGCATGTTTCACCACGTTTTCCTTCACCGTTAAAGCGTCGAATAGTCGTACATATTAATTTTAAATTTGAAAACACATCGGTACCGTACTAAGTTTAATCTGGCGACATCTTACATGACAATGACTTTAACCACTCGGCCATCGATGCTTTTGCAAAGCAAGTCTCTTTTCGGTATTTATCCCTGTTCATGCTTCGTTTAAAATCGTATTATATACTTAAAACCCTCCGTTTTAAGTGTATGATACGACACCCATGCTGAACGGGAATAGCATTGTTAGCTATATTTTTTTATTTTAATCAGCCCTTATCATCTCAGTGCTGGGCAAAGGTCTCCTCCAAACCTGTCCACAGCTCCCTATTCAAGGGTTGGGCTTGCCAATTCCTTCATAGCTAGACGAAATCGCTATATTTAAAATTACTTTCAAGCTGACTGTTTATCTACGATTGGATGAAAAAAAAAACATACCAATACAAGCACGTGGCCCTTCGCCGAACGGGAAGTAGACGGACTTGAAGCGTTCGAGTTCATCCAGGTTCGGGTCGAAGCGCTCGGGCCGGAAGCGCTCGGGCCGCTCGAAGTACTTCGGGTCGTTGTGCAGCGCCTGCAGCGGCACGAAGATGCGCGCGCGCTCGTCCAACGTCACATCCACTTCCGGGATCGTGTACTTCCCCACACAGCTCCGCATCAGGAACCCCAGCGACGGGAACATCCTCATCCCCTCCTTAAACGTCCACTCCAAATACTTCATCTCCTTAATCGCATCGTAACTCAGCTTATTCTCATGCTTCGCCAACACTTCGTCGATCTCCTTCTGCACTTTCTCCTGAACTTCCTGGTTGTATGCCAACTGATGCAGCGTGTAACTTGTAGCCGATGATGAAGTCTCGAAGCCGGCCGCGAAAAATACAAACACCTGCGCCGTTATCAGTAAATCGTCCATTTCTAAAGACACTATCTCCGGTGATCCGTCCGCCTTTCTCTTTTCCATTGACTCACCGATAATTGTACCCTTTTTCCTACACTCAAGCAGTAAATCAATAAAATCATTCCTGCCAGAGGGTTCGTAGTTTCTCTCTTTCAGGATTGCTGATACTAGTTGTGTAATTTCATTTTCAACTCTAGCCATTTGTTTGATACTCTTGAACGTGTTGGGGAAGAAATCTTTAAGGTATAAGACAAAGATGTCTCTTATTGTGGGTGTGAATATTGCTATGCCGAGTTTCCTGAAGGCGGAGTCTTCTTCGTTGAGCGAGTCGGAGGAGAGGCCGAAGCCGCAGGCGCCGATGAAGTCGGTCGTGTAGCGGGCCATGAGGTCGCGCGCGTCGACCGCGCCGGCCGCCGCCTGCGCCTGCGCGCGCGCCTGCAGCCGCTCGGCGCGCTCCACGATCAGCGGGAACATCGCCCGCAGCTTCCCGCTCGTGAACGCCGGCGTCATCCGCTGCCGCAGCAGCCGCCACACGTCACCGTCCACGAAAAACAAATTCTTCATCAACGGCTCCTCATTCTTGTGCTGATTCAAGCCCCGCGGGTAAAAACTTGCAAAATCTGTCACCAAAACGCGTTTGATTATCTCTGGATCACGTATTATCAGATCTGGTTTCGAAGATCTGAAGAATCCGACCACTTTCTCATTGGGAAACTTCCAGTAGTACTCCGTGCAGAGCTCTGAGACGCTTTTTTGCAATGTGTAGTTTCGGAAATTGTTGCCGAATAGGAATATTGGTTTGTCATGTTTGACACCCCTGTCTTTCCAATAGTTGAAGTTTCTTGTGTTGTAGAAATAGAATGCGACGAAAGCGACGACCGCGAGCGCTATGAAGATCATCGCGGATGCACAATGATGATCGCGGTTGTACTAATAGTGTGTAGGACGCGCGAGAGACGCAGTCAGTTAACAACTGGTCGCTGCGGCGTGGAGCGCTACTATAAATACAAACGATTGCTCGAGACGGTCCTTCTGACTCACAGAACTAGTTATAGGCTGCGACTGACAAGCGATACTAAAGCCTAAGGCAGTGCTATAGGCATTGTAATCCTCCATCATTAAGATAACCGGTGTGATAATGTTTATTTAGACTACTAGACTCTTATCTTTGCTTTTATTTATGTATTATTTCATAAATTGCTTGCATGATAAAGACCGGACGAGATATCAAATAGTAAGTAATCAACGAATATCAAAGCTTAAGATAATTGGGCGTAATTGAACTTATTTTACTTTTATTTAAAGTAAATAATTAATAAATAAGAATAAAATAGTGTTTGAATACTTGAAAGTAAATATTAAGAGGTGGTGACACGTTATAAAATAATGGTAATTATATAAATCTGTCAGACACCGGTAACTACATATTGATGAACTTAATTTTAAATCCTTCAATAAAAGTAGCATAAATATTCAACTTCTTCAATATTTGCATCATCATGATGACTTACAAATCGCCTACACCAATTCAAAATAAAGGACACTAAAACAATTAACACATGAACTACGAGTAACACAACATGTTGCATCATTTGACTAGTTTATTTATAAACCACAAGAAAAACACGACTCATCAAAATAATAACCGGTGCCGTTTCGTCAGTCATCAATGAGGCATCATCGTGCGTGTCTGCAGGTGGGTATAAAACTAGTCGCGAAGGTCAGCGGACTTTGGCTCTTAGCGTGCGAATCGATGGACTTTGGACTGTGTTTTAATGTTGCATCAGGAATAAACGGTGTTTGAGTCCTCTTAGTCCGGTTTCACGCGGCTGATGAAATACGTGCCTCGATAACACCCGATGAGTAACATATTTTCGGCTAATCAATTAAGATTATCTCAAAAACGGCAAGTCTATTTTGATTAAGTTTTAATAAACGTTACATTACATTGATATTATTTAATCAGCTTTATCTACTTGTTAGTCTGCGAAAGATAAAACATTTCTATTGACAAAATTGCCGGATATCCCATGCCTTCATATGAAGGGCTGTTAAATCGATCATAAAAAAGGGCTACAGTCGTAAAATATGACGCAGATCAGATATTATGATATAGGACGAGCTTACTTTTTACGCATAAATAATTCGGGCGAATGAGATGGCATTGATTGATCCAATGTGTCTACTGAGTCATTTCATAATCTGATTGCGACCGTTGGTAATCATTTTACTGAAATCTAACTAATTGTTATCGGAGATCGTTAGAATGGCTATCGCAAATATAAATCATATCCTAGTATTATGCTGATAATGATGTGGCTCAATCTGTATCCGTCTAGCCTACAAATAATGTGTAACTATGTTAGTAGACCAGTACGTCTAGCATGCTGTCATATGAGATGTCTGAGATTGGATGAGTGACAACGGTGAACCCTTTTCTGTATGAAACGTAACAAAGTTATAATTAAGTCAATTACATAATGTTTTCGGTTTCATCGATCATAGAAACAAGCTGCTTTGAAATTTGTTTCCAGGAAATTAATTTGTACTAACATGATTAAATCTATGTCAAAAAAAAATAACCAAACAAAATCAAATTTTAACATCTTTCACAATGACTCAAGAGATTTTGCTATAATTATGGTGATAACTATAGGTATATTTTGTGAATAATTCGGAGAATGTTCAAGATTCTTGATAATTAGGTATTATTGAAGTGTTTGATAATTAATCTGGATCGACTTGTGTAATTAGTTTCGACATACAACCAAAATAGAAAAGGTTCTACGTGTTTAAAGTTCTGATCGTTTGCACTTTTCATACAAAATGAACGTTGTGATATGACGTCACACCACAACATCCAGTACATTGCAAAAACTTTTTTTTCTTAATTTTACGTTCCAGAATATAAATTCGTTTTACAAATAGTAGTCCAGTCAAATTAGGTTTCAGTTGCGGAAAAATTACTAGTAAGCTGAATTTTGGTACACACTTTTATTACGGCATTGTAATGAAGGTGTGAAAAATCGACATTCATATCGTGCGGGCTTAAAAGTTATAGTCAAAGGTCGCGAAAATCAGTTTTTCGCGAATATCTTGCGATCTATTGCTTGTAGGTTAATTGAGGTCATTAGAAAAATTATTTGTTATAAAATTATCTACAAAAAATGTCCCTTGCATTTTTTTGTAGAATTGAAAGTTTTCGGAGGAGAGCGCCGAGAAAGCACTCACATACGGTATTGTATACCAAGGCGTACGCCCTATGCTTTTCATTGATATTTGTAAGCGTGTTGTTAGTAAAATCTACTACATACAGACATATAGCATTAATAATACTAGTACAGAAAGTTTTCCTTTTTGGAAAAGGAAAACTGAAAATCATGAAGATGTTTAAAAAAAGATTTGTAATTGTACATTGCAGCGGTAGAAAATATGTCCTAGCATTGACAATGCATCTCGAGAGCAATTTTCTTGTTGGAATATTTCTGCAAAATTGTTTAAATCAGATCTTTTTCAAACATCTTCATGATTTTCAGTTTTCTTTTTCCAAAAGGAAAACTTTCTGTACTAGTATTACTAATGCTATATGTCTGTATGTAGTAGATTTTACTAACAACACGCTTACAAATATCAATGAAAAGCATAGGGCGTACGCCTTGGTATACAATACCGTATGTGAGTGCTTTCTCGGCGCTCTCCTCCGAAAACTTTCAATTCTACAAAAATGCAAGGGACATTTTTTGTAGATAATTTTATAACAAATAATTTTTCTAATGGCCTCAATTAACCTACAAGCAATAGATCGCGAGATATTCGCGAAAAACTGATTTTCGCGACCTTTTGACTATAACTTTTTAAGCCGGCACGATATGAATGTCGATTTTTCACACCTTCATTACAATGCCGTAATAAAGGTGTGTACCAAAATTCAGCTCACTAGTAATTTTTCCGCAGATCGGTGTTTAAAAGAGCTAATTTGACTGGACTATAGATTCAACGTGCCAATATATATAATGTCCCAGAAATTGAGGCACAGTAATATTCTTATGTAGTAAAAAATGTCTCGCAAAGTACCCTAGTGAAAGTGCTATTATAGACAATGTAGATTAAATTGTCGCAGCTATACTACCTATAGTAGACGCTTGGATCCGTCGTCCGACAAAACATTAAATAAAGGTATTAAAGGATTGCTGACCCCGACCCTCAGGGAAGGGTGACAATAACACATCAAATGTAGGCTTACTACAGCTTTCCGGGAGGATTGATATTATTCCGGGGCACGGCCCTCTTGGGTGATGGCGAGTACTCAAAAAATCAATTAGATTTGTGATATTATGTCGTAAAGTGTTCTAAAACGGTATCACCACGATCACAAGGGGTTTCTTGATTTATCCTTTGATTTTTTATAAGTAATATCGGTAATTTCTTTAAACTAAGCCTCAAAGAAATAAGTTAGTATCCGGTTATAGAACTGTATGAATGAAATTCGTTTGTGTAAGTAATTGTCCTAATCTCCATTATTCGCTTTGATAAGAAAGAAGCGGCTATATTATTATCAAATCTTCACTATTACAGAAAAATTATAAAAATATGCTTTTTAAAAGTGCAGAACCGAGTATTATATAGTCGTGAGAATCTTTTAAACAGCTTCCGCAAAAACGGGACGCTAATCATTCTATTTTTCCGCCACGTTTTCACGACCTTTCCCGTTGTCCAGTAACTAATGCGGCGCTGATAGCCTTAATCCAACTACACTCACCGAGTCCCGCCCCTAGTTACCCCGGCGCCGGGGTAATTACCCCACGCGAGGGGAGATTGCCCTTTCGGCGGGTAATCGAGATGCCGTTTGGGCCTCGCTGGCTTGTTTTTGACCGCGAATCCTAAATGCACGGCCGTTACGGGGAACATTCCGCGAATTAGATATTTACTACGAGTGTTACACCGTTGTGGTTAAGATTTGATGTTGCAATCGCCGTCTGTTATGAATACATTAATGTTAAACGAAAAGTCCAATTAAGGAAATTATTACTGCGTTGTATGAAGCTATGCGAGCCGACAGTACCATTACCACGTATACGATTTATCAAATTGATTAATTTATTCAGTTGAAACCAGATTATTTCAGTGATTGTAAATATTATCTCACGTTTCACTATAATGTCGTATTAAACAATTTCACAAAATTATAGATTTTATACATCAATTAATCGATAATATTTATTTTAATTAACTTTATACCTACTATTAATATTTTAACACTTTCATGAAACGAGGATGACTAAAATCAACGTGAAACGCTATATAAACGGTCGCTTCACATGATTTTCAAATGGAATAAGTACCTGCACGTTGCATATCTACGGCTTTATTCGTGTAATGCTGCGATGATATTCTAATGTTTGTTCAGTTATTATTACAAATACCAACAAAAGCAATGCTAATAGTGAATTCTATGAAACTATGTACGAGAGCGCTTGCCTCACAGCGATGTAATGCATTGTACAATAGATATTGAAATTCCTAAATGCTTCTCTTTGCCATCCATCAACCTGCACCCATTAGCTTGTTATTATAAGCGTAGTTGGGAGCGCGGCCCGAGTGCATAAGTCCCGTAGTTTTTCCGAAGCGCGCAGCAGTTGCCAGGATTACGGCGAAGTTCAGGGACGGCTCCAGGCTACTTAGCGAACAGAAGGTATTTATAAGTTTAATTTTGTTTGCAGCGTGCATAATCCGTCAATGTTTTGAAGTTTTATAGTGTTAGTATTCTGATTTTATTGAATTTGCAAGTTGATTATTATTTGATCGTACAACAACGATGGGGAACCTTATTTAGTTATTATGTTTAATAAATAATGGATATTTAGTACTTAGCTTATTCTTATTCGACCCTGAGAAATATCATGCCATTCGCGTATTAGTTTACTTAACCACACAACGTGTAACATAAATAGTGTAGTTATGTCGAATGTCACATAACCTACTCATGTGTAAATTTAGATGTTAATAATGCATTCCTATGGATAATGTATCATGGGAAATAACTAAATTATGAGCAGTTTTGTTTGTTTTATGTTTGTGTATGTTATGGTCATTGATCATACTAGTTGACCTTGGACTCCGACATTCGTTTCTTCACAGAACCGCTAACCGACAGAACATTTCGTATATCGCCGCTTCGCCAACAGAACCTTTCGCCAGCGTACGATTCGTCGACAGCACCGCTCGTCATCAGACCTTTCGCGTACGAACGATTCACTAAGCGATTCCTCGTCAATTAACTATGCCTCTAGAAAAATATTTCAATAAAGTTATATGATTTATTAATTTAGCACGGGGGATTTAAAGTAGTAATCATTAAAATAGGTACTTTTAATTTCGATGATTTGAATAGTAATTTGATCAATATAAATGTTTTGAGATTTCAAAAAGGATGTTCTCTAATTATTTATGTACGCACCCCATTTTATTAGGTTCGCAGAAGAATATTTTTCACATTCCGGAGGTTTCTGTATTTAAACCTACTTCAAAAAAGAAAGTTCTACGTTTAATCTAATTTATACAAGTAAATCCGCAATAATTGTACGGTTTTTGTTTTTATTTATGGAGAAAAATGTACAGTAAAGTAAGTAGTTAAGTAAATATTACTTTATGTATCCCTAGTGCTAAATTTAAAAATCTGCATATAACTTTATTGAAATAATTTTCAAGAGGAATAGTTGTTAATTGACGAGGAATCGCTTAGTGAATCGTTCGTACGCGAAAGGTCTGATGACGAGCGGTGCTGTCGACGAATCGTACGCTGGCGAAAGGTTCTGTTGGCGAAGCGGCGATATACGAAATGTTCTGTCGGTTAGCGGTTCTGTGAAGAAACGAATGTCGGAGTCCAGTTCCAGACTCATAACTATAACTACGTCATTGGGTCTTGTAATAATACAAATTTTGGAACATGTCAAACTACATATCGCTACCTTAAATCTCAAATGGCGTAACCGCCAATTTGGTCAAAATGACTTTTTAATGCAGTTTTATTCAGTTTTTTTTTTCTCTATCGATCTGTATATTTAAAATCCTCAAATACGCAAAAAAGGTTATTACGACCCAATGTTTTTTATAGATTTAAACACTTTTCATGAGGTAAACAGGTCGTAAAAGGCTTAGTCTAATTTACTTGGTGGTTACGCCCCTAGAAATTGTTGTGACGTGAAAAAAATGTAAAAAAAGGGTGTATGGGTCATAATTTTCCGGCGTAACTAGTAAGACACGCTATTTTTCGAAATTGCTATACAAAAGAAAGGCGCTTACACCCAAAATCGCTGAACACATGATTGTCATTATTATTGTTAGTATTGATGCGCGGGGGATTAAGATTGCGGAGTCATTGGCTATTTATGGCTTTTCCTTGTTTCGGCATTTTAAATCAATGTCCAAACACAAATCAGAATCAAAGACCAATAACGCGCCAAAGTCAACGTAACGGTCTCAAAAAATAATAAATACACGGAGGAACGTAATCTATGCGCACAAGTACGCAAATGGTTGAATACATAGATAAATGTATGGTGAATATACAGCAGTGGGGTTACGAATGATAAAATTAATCGAATTACCTATAACTATAAGTGAAATTTCCCATGTACAAAAATTCTTCATCCTGTTATAAAACTTACAAGGTGAGTATTACCCATTACATCACTATGAAACGTGACATATGGCGTAACTTTGTAAAAAGCGTAATACAGAGTGGAAATTTAGCGTTTTCTTTCATTATTAAGTAATTTTAAAGCACAAGAGACAATTACTTCCGGGAGATACGACCTCCACCTCTTAAAAATCGTGATTTTTATGGGGTGTAAACGCATTTTTGTAGTATTTTCACCAGCGTAACCGACTTCTAGTTTGTTAAATATAAGATTTAGGTGCAAAGAGTTCTTACTGAAGCCTTTATCTCAAAATTCTAAGAAATTTGATGTATAAAACATTCTCACTGCATTAAAATTGACAAAGTAATATAAAAAAAACTTTTTTTCGTTTTTTTGCTCTCCTGAAAAGTTGCGTTTTGGTGGTTACGCCATTTGAGATTTAAGGTATCGATATTATAAATATGTCCTGGATCGCTGTCTGTACATGGATGATATAATAAAAATATACCCATTATAGGAAACTATTAATATCAATAGTAAAAAAAATATCTGGGACATTTTCACACATAGTCATCCGACCCCAAACTAAGCAGAGCTTGTACTATGGGCGTCAGAGACTGATATACATACGTAGTATTATATAGATATTTTAAAATACATCTAGACACGCAGCAAACACCGATGTTCATCACACAAATATTTGTCCCGAGTGGGAATCGAATCCACGACTCTTGGAACTGCCAGCCAGGGTCACTAACCACTGTTCCACCAAGCCAGTCGTTATATTAATATTTTTGTATTTTTTTGTTTGTTTACCTTTTTGTCAGTGCGTTTGTGAACGCTAATCTCAGTAAAAGCTTATCCGATCTAAATGTGACTATGTAGTTCAATAATATGTAAACTGTGGTGAGCCCCTCTTAAAATGTAGTGTTTGTTCCATATCAATCGGTTCATTAATAAAAAGGAGTCCCCACTGCTGATTCAAAGAACCACGTGAAACTAGCTGAGCGTTTGTGGGCGCTGGTACATTTAAAAATGACCTTTACCACGCGGTCGCTGGCACCGCTGGTCTTTACAACTAAATAAAATTGAAGTGTCTGTTTGTAATATTAAAATAACGATCTGGGTTTGAATCTTTATCAAGCACCCTTAACAAAAAAACAACCAAAAATTTTTTTATCTGTCGGTCTGTTTGTTCCCGCTAATCTTTCAAACGAACGGACCAATTCCGACGGGACTTTCACTAATACACAACCAATTTAAGAAGGTACATTATAGTTTATTTTAATTTCCAGATTTCCACGCGGTCGCTGGCACCGCTGGTAATAAAATGAATTGCAATAAAGGCCAATGTTAAAGTCAAGGGTTCAACAGCAGCCAAACTAGCAATAGTATGATAAGCACATTCAAGTGAGGTTCACGAATCAAGCGCGGCGCACGCGGCGGGCGATGGATGGGTGTGCAGCGAGCCGGCATTAACGGCGCGATAGTGGCTACTCGCACCATTAAAAGTGTTAAAAAGCGAGCCTTGTTCGATGGGCGGTCGGGTCGCTGTACCAGCGGAATAGATGCAAATATTTTATTAAGTTTCATGTGGGAATAGAATCAAAAGTACCCGTAATTGTCGAGATTTATAGATGTACATACAACATTTTTTGATCAGTGACCACAACAAACTAAAACAAACAAACAAAATTGCTCATAATTGAGTAATTTTCCATGATAAATATTATCCTATATTCACAGGAATGCATTATTAACATCTAAATTTACACATTGAGTAGGTATTTGATATAACTACACTATTCATGTTACACGCTGTGTGGTAAAGTAAACTAATACGCGAATGGCATGATATTTCTCAGGGTCGAATAAGAATAAGCTAAGTAATAAACACCTATTATTTATTAAATATAATAACTAAATAAGGTTCTCCATCGTTGATTAACGATCAAATAATAATTAGAATTCAGGCGAAATATTACCGCATAAAAAGATAGGTACTAAACTTGAGGATAGTTGATTTTTAAAATTTACATCGTACGCACTGAAGTGGACACAACATTAATGTGCCTTAATGAAGCGACGCATATCGGTCTCAATCATATTCATTAACAATTGTGTAAATTCAGGCAGTCTCTTCATTTATGCTGGTGTTTAGGGTGAGGGCGATAAGCTCAATAGGGCTTCTGCAGTCTATGCTGAGGCACGTACCTTGTTGGTCACTGATGCTAAATATTCGTTTTATATATTATGTTCTGTTAATTTGAATTATTTTATGTTAAGTTTATTTTTTCTTGTAATATGTGATTAATAAATTATATTCTATTCTATTCTATTCTTTTCTGACCGTAGACTTCATTCATATGATTACATTCATATTTACGCGGTTTAGATGTTTTCATACAAAATCTTTTTCCTGCTAACTCCCGTTCCCGTGGGAATTTTCCAGTATACTGTTGCAACTAAGATCTAAGTTTACTAAGGTACCCGCATGCCAAATTTCAAGCATCTATAAACGGTTTAAATTTTCCATACAAATTGATTTTTTCGCATTTCCGTTCCCTACAAAAGTTTTTTCACAATGACTCCTGTTCCCGTTGGAATTTCGCAATATCGCGTTGCGAGTAAGCTTAACGTTTATTAAGGTACCAGCATGCAAAATTTAAATCATCTTTCTTACGCGGTTTAGATTTTTTCATACAGAAGTTTTTTCCTGCTAACTCCCGTTCCCGTAAGAATTTTTCAATATCATGTTCCAACTAATCTTTAAGTACTATGGTACATAATTCGCTTACTATCAGGTGAAATAAGGTAATACTGAACGCCGATAAAAAAAAATCAACGAATGTTTCCGATTTCAAAACTACAAAAAACCGTATCAGTGTTGTCTCCGCTGCCAAAGGACCGCGCCCGCAGCGCCACTGTATTTTATAACCGTGGACGCGGGGGGAACTAAACGCTTCGAACGCGCCACTTTACATATAGAGACGCGGCAATAATACGCACTGTCTAACCCTAAAATTATAGTGCCCGTATAATTTGCACGAAAAAGCGTCGATGGCCAAGTGGTTAAGTACGATCCTTGCCATGCGAGAGGTCGCTAGTTCAAACCCCGCCATGTAAACTGTGTTTATTAAATTTGAAATAAATAATTGTACGAATATTCGACGCTGTAACGGTGAAGGAAAAGATCATGACGAAACCTGCACTGCACAAAAGAAATTCTTAGATTTTGTAGTCAACTAACCCGGCCAGCGTGGTTGACTAAGACCTTATCGCCCTAGTTTAGGGTAGGCCCGTGCCCCAGCAGTGGGGTCATATATGGGATGATGATGGTAATTTGCACACCCGTATAGATAGCATCAATAATACTTATTCTTTCATCAAGGGGCGAATAAAACAACCCTAGTTTTTATGGAAGATCTAAGGTCTAAGTTTTAATCTTAGACGGAAGTCAGTAAAAAACCTTATCAACCTTCTGTTTTTGTCTTTTGTAAGGCTTAACCAATAGTAGCACATATATATTTATACATTGTTATTATAACCTTTAAAACACTAAGCAAGTATACCAGCTTGCCATGGCTACTATTTTCTAAAGGTATTTGATAAGCCACCAACAAAGTGTAACGCAACGTTACCATGTGATGAGAATGTAGCTACACATCGATTGCCTGGACTAACATCCCAACTCTCCCTCCGGTCCTGTTTGCCCGCGGATCGTGTGCGATCACTCATCATCTATCAACCACTCTTGCCCATAACTGTATTGCCACATTGTTAAGTCCTTATAGTTATCGATCGACTTTTGTTTTTAATTTTATTGCACATCGTGCGGAAGTATGAGAACATGACTTTTATTGATCAGACTATTTACAAAATAGGTATGAAACGAATAGTCCACATTAACTATTAGGTAACTGCACGCGTATGAAAAAAATCTAAGGTTGTGTAGTCAGCCAGGGTGGTTGACTAAGGCCTTATCGCCCTAGTTTAGGGTGGGCCAGTGTCCCAGCTCTGGGCACGTATATAGGTTGATGATTATGATGGTGAACTATTAGGTAAGACCTGCTATACTGTTACGCAATTTTCATTATAGGCAACGTGAATAATACAGTTCTTGTTATCTCTCATCGGAGCAAAAACTTCAATCCGCAATGAAACAGCCAAGGTCACCAGTACCGACACCAACATAATACACAAACCTACACCCTCAAGTAAACAATGTCTGAGGTAGGTCGAGTGCCGAACATAAATTAGGAATCGAACCCGGCACCTCGCACAAAGGCGCCCAGGAGTCGGGAACAATGGAGGCGGCAATCTACGCGCTCGCACTAACACAATGTGGCATGAATCTTGCATAGCGCCATCCCTCTTGATCCCTAGTAATCGAAGACCTGAGCTTTGTTTTCACTGTGTACTTAGTTTTCTAGGGTTACGTAGCCAAATAGCCAAAACGGAACCCATATAGATTCGTCATATCTGTCTGTCCGTCCGTATGTCACAGCCATTTTTAGAAACATTGATAGTACACTACCTCGGCTACAAGCAAGTAAAAACTAATTAAATAACAAAATTGTTTGTAGAAATGCAAAATGCCATACATAAAAAAATAATAAGGTTTACAGATACATACCATGAGGACTTAACTACCGACTGCCATCTTCAATGCAGTAAATGTAAAATATCACCTCTGTAGGAGCAATTATAACCAACCACCATAATATATTGAACAACGATACAAAACTCCTTTCAATACACGATAAGCTTTCACTATCTTCCAGTTTCTTCCCTCCGCGACGACTCGCAGACAAAAAATAAATTACCCGGCCCCGGTGTGATTTACACCCACGCTTTTTGTCCCTCCTCCAGCCTCCGATACCATTGACGTTACCGAAGTGGAGACATCGCTGATACCTCCGCCTTAGGCCCGCCATACACAGACCGCTTGAGCAGTTAGCTAGTGATCAACATACTCGGACCGCGTGAGCAGTCAGCCAGTGATCAACATACACGGACCGCTCGAGCAGTTAGCCAGTGATCAATATACACGGACCGCTCGAGCCGTTAGCCAGTGATCAACATACACGGACCGCTCGAGCAGTTATCCAGTGATCAACATACACGGACCGCTCGAGCAGTTATCCAGTGATCAACATACACGGACCGCTCGAGCAGTTATCCAGTGATCAACATACACGGACCGCTCGAGCAGTTATCCAGTGATCAACATACACGGACCGCTTGAGCAGTTAGCCAGTGATCAATATACACGGACCGCTCGAGCAGTTAGCCAGTGATCAACATACACGGACCGCTCGAGCAGTTAGCCAGTGATCAACATACACGGACCGCTCGAGCAGTTAGCCAGTGATCAACATACACGGACCGCTCGAGCAGTTAGCCAGTGATCAACATACACGGACCGCTCGAGCAGTTAGCCAGTGATCAATATACACGGACCGCTCGAGCAGTTAGCCAGTGATCAACATACACCGCTTGAACAGTTAGCCAGTGATCAACATACACGGACCGCTCTTGCAGTCATAGTCAACAGCTCATGCCTGGCGACTACTTGAGATTTCATCGTGCTGCTAACTGCTCGGAGCAGTCACGACTGGTCGAGCGGTTCCGTGTATGTGTGTACGTAGAATCTGTCGTTTACTATGCAGCCGCAGCTTCAAGCAGTCCGTCCTGACTGCTTGAAGCTGTCCGTGTATGTCGGCCCTTAGATTTGTAATAATCACTATTTAGCGACATTGTAGGCATTGTACAATACAGCCTCCTTACAATAAGTGGAGAATAGGAATGAAGGCTGGGTCACAATTGTATTATTCTATTTAGTCCGTAAGTTAGTTTATAACTAGAAACTAGTGACCCGCCCTCGCTTCGCTATATGGGTATATTATACATAAAAATCTCTAGGTATCTATTAAAAAAAGAACCATCAGAATCCGTTGCGTATGTACATATTTCACTGCGATTTATTTAAGTAGTGTAATAAAAAGGATGTAAGTATTGGAAAAATAAATCACATGGTGCAACATGTATAAAAATCAGTCAGGTAGTACTTACGGATAACTTTTATTAAGTCCGATAGTGAATGCCGCCTAGGGATGAAATAAGTATACAGACTACACCTTCCTTCCCTCCATATAATGCGATATATCGAACGACGTTTTTATTCGCAAATGGGAAAACAAACCGTACTAAGCTGTTGTTTTGTATACAGAAACAACTGTTTGGAGCCTTCAAACCACGCCAGAAATCGCGCAAAAAGTCTACCATTAAGCGAGTGTGGATATTTAATTTGTAAATTAAACTTTAAGCCAAGACTTCAATACTATTTGCCTTTTAAGAATAAGTTAAAAAAAAAGAAATCATAAAATAATAAATAATAAATATAAATATTACACAACATCACATACATTGATCTGATCCCGTGGTAAGTAGCTTAAGCACTTTTGAACCTGAGTCACTAACCACTGTTCCACCGAGCCAGTCCATAAACCATTTATTATGAAAAGAAATTCTAAAATATAATAGTTAAGGGTACGCCCGTGCCCTAGCAGTGGGGATATGGGCTGATGATGACAGAGTAGCTTCAAGAAGATTGCGAACTTAGTAAAGACGAATTTTGACTGATTTGACCTTGAAAGTAAATACCGTTTATCTGATTATTAAAGAGTATTTAACAAAACAATATTGGTACAGCAGATAGCCAATGGATGAAAGGGCGTTAAGAGTTCTTTGAAACTCTCGTCGATTCGCGCTCAGGGACTCGCTGAAAGATAAATTAGGGGCGATTTATACAACTCAATTTACTATAGACTTTTATTAAGTAGCCTGCCAATAATATTCTGTGTATTTTTACAGTACCTTTCTGATGAAAACATTAACTGTCGGTTAGAAAACTAAAAATGTTCGGGATATTTACCATGTGTACTGTTTTAATGAGCTCCCGATATTTCGGCACTGTTGCAAGTGCCATGATCCCGTGTGAACTGTAGGACTCTTAGACCTACCGTCATTCTCGCATTAGGTCTAAGAGCAGACAATATCGGTCGGTAAATACTTCGAACATTTTCAGTTTTCTAATGTGTGTAACCATGACAGTTTGAAATTATATATTAACTGTTGGTTACCTAGCTGTTCATATCTATCTTTAAACTTTAAATAATAATATATTTTTGTTTTTAGTATCCACCTATTTACGGCTGGCGTAAATAGGTGGATACTAAAAACAAGGAGGCCTACGTCTCATAGTGGACGGACTTATAGGCTGATGATGATAATAACACTCTACTGATAAATTGAAACAGTAAGTTTTAGTAAATGTACTTTTATATTAACTCTGATAGCTGGAATGTTGTTACTGATTCAAATAAATATGATTATTTACCCAGGATCCACATGTAAAATTCATAAATTAGTCTAAATATAAATAGTTTTTTGATAGGATGGTAAGATCAATAGGTGTAAACCTGGTTCGGCCGCCCTTTCAGGATACAAAGATAATAATGATATCAACTAGGCCATGGTTAATTTGGAGTCTGTCTTGTTTCAAAGTTAGCTTTTATCATTCGCCCGCTCTTCAAAGTCGTTTTTGTTGGCAACAGAGTATTTAAATTGTTTTGATGGTTTCTCGGGAAATCTAACGGAACGTTAAGTAAGTGTTGAGTTAGTACAAATTAATGTTAATAGAAAAGTTAAGTGCTAATTTACATTAAGGTATTTGATTACAGTTTTTTGTCTGTTCAAATAACAAGATCGGTTACGCTAATGTTATTTTATTGGATATCTTTTTGCTTTTAGTGTTTTACGATAAGGTCGAGTAAATAGATCGTGCATTTTTTTTTGTCTTGGAATATAATTTAAGTTTACATCGCCGAAGCAAGTGAACCAAAATTTAATATTTTTCTTTTCAAAATACATTCACAGGACATTGTTTGTATATTGTATGTTCGCGGTATGCAAAGGTTATATTTCAGCGCTTTATCGCTAAGCAAGCCTCCTGATAATTGTGTGAAGTTCCTGCGATTGCGGTTCTCTGTGGCCCTGATTTACTCTAATTGCTTTATAATTACCGAACCTCTCGCGATACTGACGGCATAGGAGTAATTAGAAAACTTATTTTACACACCTTTTTAAATTAATTTAATCCAGTGTTTGCATCTGAATGTTTTATTGTTATTTAATTACTTTTGTAAGTGTAACAATATTAAAAAAAAAACAAGAATTCTGTTATTTCAACCAATTACTCTTTATTACTTTATTTGCGTTTAGCGAGCTTTTATGACATTTCACCAGCAACAGCTTTGCATTTCTGTTCCATTGAATCAAAATGGAACTTACACGTACAAAAACGCAGAATTAACACATCACAAAAAACATGTTTTCTAAAATCTTCAGCTTCTCGAAACGTGGTTCATAACTCAAAACAACACAGTTGCCGCTCAATTGTCTCCGATCACCTCTCCTCCCCTATCGTAATACGATCGCGAGTTGACCGACACTGCGCACGGTACATTTGCTCCGGCAAACTTATCATCCCACAAAATTAACAATAATAACCTTTATCCCCACCACGATAAAGCCCACCTCGGATATCTACAACTGCCTCAGTGTCGAGTGTCGTTTTTGTCATTTTCATACAGTAATCGTCGATATCGTATGTCGACGCGACGTCATCTGAATCCCTTTTGACGTGAGGGAAAATGATATTTTTTTTCTTATAAGTATCCACTTTTCGCGGTTCAGTTCACGTGTTTATCCATAGCCTTAAATTATTTGGAAGTTACACCCCCAAAGGTTATTCTGATGCTGGTTATTCATCTATGCAGACGCAGGAAACGCATACATAAAATATAATAATAAGTTTCTTTACTGTCAATTGTGTTTAAACATTAACATTTCAACTACATGAATTATTATTACAATACGTAAATTGGAATGCATAAATCCCCAACAAAATTAAGGTAAGTATAAATATTAATATGAAAAGTTTGATGGAATGTATGACACAACACAAAAACACGCATACACATATGAGTAGGAAAATAATATTATATAAAAAATAGTAAAATTGCTTATCCTATTGTTTATTTGTTATTTATTGTTTAATGTAGCTTAGTTATGGTATGGGAATGGGAGATCCCACACCTAATATTTGTAATAAACTTAGTTACTGAAATAAATATTTGTATTAGTTTTTAAAATTACTCACTGATTACATACGGTATATTTCTGAAATATTATTATTGTGATTATAATGTGCCATGAAATAGAGATGTCGATTTTCCAGAGCAATAGCCAGTGAAGCATTACTTAATAAATTCGACGAGATTTACAAATAATGAGTCAGATTTATCAATTAATGACTGACAGGAGCAGTTAATGAACGCGATAAATGAACATTGCTTTAATACGTCTAGAAATAACTTATTTATAAATGAGGTTATAAATTTTCAAGAATTTATTGGTGTGTCACTCTTAACAGAGAATCGATCAGGTCATTCAAAAGTCTTTCAGTGCATGCAACTCAGCAAATTATTATACTAGTAGGTAAACTATTAAAATTTACTTAATAGTTTATTGTATATGGATTTTGTTGAATAAGTCAGCCTTTGACTGATGATACTTACTTATCTTTATTACATCCTTTGTTGATTGGTTGTTAACAAAATCTGTATCGTTTTCAAAAGTGAACATAAATTATCGAATGTACGTACAACGCAAAAACAATCTTATCTGTAGTTTTTGATGCTTTTTTCCTTCTTTTTTAAATTAACAATTTTATTTTGTGCCTCCACAATTTACATTGTCTTGTCTAGACACATTAATCTAAAGTTTCGCCAGGAATCGGAATATTCTCAAAATATTGAGATTGAGACGTTTAAGAGTACACAAGATGAATTTTAAATACATTATTCGCGTAATATGGTTTACAGCACAATCGATATTGAAATGAATTAGGTATTTTACGTTGTTAAAGACGATTAAAAATTGTGAAACTTAAGAATTGTGAGTAAAACATAACTGGGCTGAGTTAGTTAACAAAGATTATTCGTTTAGGGAGTACAAAGTGGAACATGTCTTTTTTAAGATAGATGGAAAGTAAAATCAATAAACACGAGCTGGAGAACAGCAGGAAAAAATATATAATTTCTGTCATGGTTACGCACATTAGAAAACTGAAAATGTTCGCGATATTTACTATATTGTTTTGTTTTTTTTCGTCTGTTCGTTCAATTGTTAAGTATCAGTTGTCAGAAATACTGACATCAGATTAAAAACCAAACTTACTGACATCTTACTACGCATCGACCAACAGAAATGGAGATGGACCGGACACATGCTACGTGACAAACAAGGAAAATGGTGCAAGGCAGTTTCAGAATGGTACCCAAGAGATGGGAAAAGGAGCCGTGGAAGACAGTGTATAAGATGGGAGGATGACATTAAATTGACTGCTGGGCCAAAGTGGAGACGAGTAGCTCAGGATAGACCACAGTGGAAACTGTTAGAGGAGGCCTATGCCAAGAGGCACACTGAGATTAGAGATTTTATATAAAATGTACACTCTAATACTGTCAATGTAATCTCAAATCCCAGAATAAAGGGCTTTATTATTATTATTATTAGTTGTCATGGCAATTGAGAAATAGATGGTATTTACTAATAACCCATTTGAAATGTAATATTTAGAAACCTTACAATAAATTGCCATGGCTTTTTCAATCAAGATATTATTCAGTTCAGTTCAGCGAGTTAGGAAAGTAACATGCGTCGAAAATTCTATACTGGTATTTTAAATGGAGGAAAACTGAACGGAATTTTAAATTAATTTTACTTTCGTGATAAAATTAAAAGATACTACGCTTAACACTTTTCCGCGCGGCTGTGCGTCGGTGCACTCGCTAACGAAATTTTGTTAATAAAGTTTGCTCCTCGCATAATTATTGAGAAATAAATTATTATTTCCGGGTTACAGTTGCTGTGAACAATTTATATATAATCACTCACCTTGTGATTCTCTCGGGTACAAAAATACTTAAAATAACTCTGTCTGTCCATCTATCTTTTACGCTTTCACCCCAAAATTACTGAGCCGATTTAAATGAAATTTGGTATAGAGATAGCCTTGTGTCTTGAAAAATGACATATTATTATACTGTTTTTAACTACAAGAAGACATGTTTTACAGAATAAGCGATTTCACGGGGACATACTCTGTTATTCTACTCTGTGATACCTACTTAACCATCAATTTTACAATATATCATTGCATTGTAAAAAAAATAAAAGCACTGTTACATAGTAATATAAAACCTACTACATAAGTCGAAAAACGTGAAAATAGACTTTCGATTAATTTATAATTAGAACAATTATACCGGAGACGCTCTTAGATGGCTGATTTGACACTTTTTATTTTATATTTTTCATTTATCCTTGTTAAGAGGAGCATATTTACCGAATCATAAAGAACAACTTTTAAAAATAAGACGTTAGTTCAAAATGTCAAATGCACCTAATTATCAAATTATTTGTCTTTTATTACTTTAAATCATTGAATTATAAAAAGAAAACGTAAAATTTCCACTCTGTCTTACGCTTTTACAAGGTTACGCCGTTTGACACGTTTTCATAGTGACGTAGTGGGTAATACTCACCAGGTATTTTTTTAAATAGGATGAAGGATTTAATAAGTATTGTATTTTAAAAATAAATATATTTTTAAATAAGAAACTTCAATTCAATCTTCTGGATGTGAATAAATGTTTTTAATAAAAAATTGTTATAATTAGACCTTGCTTGGTTATAAAGTGGAAATAACTGTTACTTATATACTTCGGCAATTTTGCCGTTGTCCCTCACTAGTGCAGTCAGTCTGACATGTAGCAAATCGGCCAACTTAGAGCGGCTCTGGTATAAGACTTCGAATCGCAGTTCATATTATACCTATTTCAAAATAACAAAATATTATTGGTTCAAAACAACCACCTAAAACCTGGTATTTAACAGCTTCAAATACGTTGTGTGTTCCATTAAAATTCGCTTTACAGCATTCATATAACAATTAAATCACGAAGTTTCCCCATTAAGTTAACGCCGCTGGTCCAAATATAGCAATACCGTAGATAGCAATGATATTTAATAGAGTAATAATGTGTGTGCAGGCACGGTGCAGGTGCGGACTGCCCATGTACGGTGAATTTGGTATGTTGGCACAAGTTATCAAGGGCTTTGCTAACCTAAAACGATCAATGTTGCAAAAAAAGTGCACTTCTAGAAGTTTATGATCATTTATGGGTTTTAGGAATTTATGCACGATATGATTTAAATTTCAATTATGACATTTTTTAAAAATAGGATTAGGAATACATTGTCAGTATATATTACGAATTTCATATATAAAACGTAGTCTCCAAAAGGTGGGAGAGGTCGCCGGTTCAAACCCCGCTATGTCCCACCGTGTTTTTCAAATTTGAAATTCATATGTACGATTATTCGACGCTTTAACGGTGAAGAAAAACATCGTGAGGAACCTGCACAGCTACGACAAAATTCTTAGGTTATGTAGTCAACCAACTTGCACTTGGCCAGCGTCTTTGACAAAAGCCTTATAACCCTAGTTCCGTCCCCCAACAGTGGGGACGTATATGGGCTGATGATGAGTCTCCAAAATTAAAATGATGGGAGCTTTTCTAGTTATACGCTTAAGGTTTGAGGAACGCTGCTGAATGCTTTCCTAATTTGGCAGCGATCTCATTTAAGATAGCGGCGACACTGTGCGGTTTATTGTTTCGGTTTTGCATGTGGCTGTTGACCGAATTGCTAAAAACTAGTGCAATGCAAGTCTAGATCGAGATGTTTGATGGTATAGAACAAAGCATCACTTAAAACAAAATAAGTCACGAGTCAAAAGTACGTCATCGGTGCTCGGTCGGGAGTAGGATATGATAACTGTCTCGATATGGTCGTAACACACATCAACTCGTAAACGGAAACTACAAATACAGCATTACAGTAGGTCCCACACTAGGAAAGGTCCTGTATCATGGGCACCTATAAGTATAAACTCTGGCTTTTAGTATTCTTTATATGAACTCCCTACTCCCTGCTCTCGAAACGCGATGCGATATGGTGAAGATCCCTTTCCGAGTTGATATGTTGTGCTAAGATCATTAGTCTATTGGTGGCGAGAGTTGTATAAATCAGTATCTACGCTGTGCTTGTGTGAGTTTGTATGTAAATAAATTACTGTATGATATCTTACAGGAAAATGGGAAGAGCACCTGTATTGGTTCACAATTCTGTACGCTTTTATATTTTGCGGACTGGCAGATATTCATATTTATTTATTTATTTATTTGGACATCTAGTAGCTTTTACATTTCAATTTTATATCTAAGTAACATGAACAATTAAAATAATGTGGTACAATGCAAAGCTTTTAAAGGTGTCACATCATGCACACAAAAGTCATGACAAAAGATAATCTTCTTTCATTTGTAGCGAAAACTCTAAAATGTCCTTCTTTACCGACCATACCTACTTCGAAACCTATTTTAATATTCATCGGAAACGTGCAAAACGTAACAATAGAACCTCCCAGAGGCTCTCATTGTCTCATTGAACGGTTTTTAAGTATTGCAAATTGTTGTAATTAATTGCAAGTCTTCTGTCGCATTTATCATTCGCATTAATTAAGAACGAGCCTTGTTCCGAGCGTGTGTTGAGGATTTCCCTGCTTCAGAACAAATTACTGGTGCGATGTAACTTAAAAACATATTAGAGTCAAGGTGAGCGAATGTTAATTGTATCTTACTTTGTGACACAAGAGTACTTTCAACGTTTAGGGATGTATTAGACTATGTACATTCTTAGAATTTGTCAATTTTAGTTATTATAAATGTGATTAGAATGTGCATATTGTGATAGGGAATGGTTGTCATTAGGTATGGAGATTGGTACCTGTTTCAAAAGTGGTAAACTAAAATCTGTACAATCCGTTAAAAGAAAAAATACGAAAAAATCATAAGAAAATTTGACATGAAAATCCTAACCCTACCTTCAACTAAGCAGATGTATTAATCAAATTATTTTTATATTATATTGCACTTTATGATGTAATTTCATAAAAAATAACGTATACTGTGTCACTTTACATGTTAAACACTACGCACCGATCAAGTAATCTGTTCTGATATAGTCAGTAACATATTTCCTCATATTTTCTTTCATTGTTTTCGTTCAAACGTCTCTCACACAAAAGCTTCGCTACTCTCGGTAGAGCTTCGAAGCTTACGAGGACCGAAATGTCCGCCTCTCGATGCGAGTTATAATGAAGGTGAGCCCACGTAAATCCGGCCTTACTTCACCGACGACAAACGAAATGAGTTATTTGTGACGTTTTAGGGTTAGGGCTTTTTGCGCCGCGTATCTGCAGCGGGATTTATGGGCCCGAAGGGTCGAATTATGCCGGGTACGCCGACAATTATAGGGTTGAGTTTCAATCGCCTGCCTCCAGTTGCCTTTGATATTCGTCGGGAGCGGAGATTGTACGCTCGAGATATTGGTGAGAAAGAAATGAATGGGGAAGGAGAGTAGGAGTGAAGGGATCTATGGAAGGTTTGAAGGATAGGTGTTGTCCGCTTGTTGTGAGGATCGATAGGGGATCGACTCGGCCTTTGCGTGCGTACTACAATTATGTTTCTTTGATCAGGGTACTTACACATATCTTAATTGATAGAATAGCTAATATGCTGATCTCAACTACATTACCCACCACTAGCAATACATACACCAATCGATCTAGTTTAACGAAGACTTCTAAGTTCCATTGCTACATCACAATATTTCGCCTTAAATCCCAAATAAAAAAAAATGATTTAATAGCTAACTGAAGCTACCATGACCTTGCTACTACAGTCATGACAGCTTTGCGAAGAGTGTGATACAAGAAGTGATGTCTAAATATAGATAGTATCCAGAACTAGAACCTTTTGAGGATTTCTTCGAAGCGAATAAGTATACAGAACTTATTACACAGCAACTTTGAATTAAGTGCATGAAAAAGTACTGTATGTAGTACATAGTACTTGTGTGTAGTAGATAGTTGTGAACACAAGCGGCGTTAAGCCGATTAGCGCGCGCGACTTAACTTCCCTTACGTTTTTGCTCGACACGGAACGACATAATACTCTTAATGAGCGTTTTGTAAATAGTATGTAAGTACCCGAGGTTTAGAGTACCGTTTTGGAATAAATACGTGTGTCTTTGATATTAATTATCGATAAATAAATAGTCCACCTTAATTAATGTAATGAAGTTTATAAATAACTTTGAACAAGTTAATTTACTCATCAATGCAGGCTTATGTTAATTTATTTATCTTTAAATCACTAAACATATATCCTTAATCAATATTTGCAGTCCTCTATGTTAAGAGTGTACTCCTTTAATGAGTATATTAGTTACCTTGCAATCGTAAGACGCTTACAAGCGACGAATATGTGGCGTTGACTCGTCAGTATCTCGTAACAAATGTCCCCATTCAACAAACCGACCCAGCCTCCAACAATGCTTTTCATATCCACATCATCATCATCAGCCCATATACGTTCCCACTGCTGGGGCACGGGCCTACCCTATACTAGGGCGATAAGGCCTTAGTCGACCACGCTGGCCAAGTGCGGGTTGGTCGACTACACAGCCTAAGAATTTCTTCTTAGGTGTGCAGGTTTCCTCACGATGTTTTCCTTCACCGTTAAAGCGTCGAATGATGGTACATATGAATTTCAAATTTGAAAAACACATTGGTGCCTGGTGGGGTTTATATCACAGATAGCATATCCACATAAAATCGCAAAACGTGTCCATTGCGCCGAGTCGGCGCAGCGTGCGGTTCTAAGCGATTCAATGGACGATTAATTGGTCGCCTCTAATCTGTCTGCTTTCAAACAAAACTCACCCGTCACTTTTGGATAGAACAAAAATTACTTGTAATAACATACTCTTTGTTTGCTATAACGAATATTAATCGGTGGTATCTTGTTTCGATGTCGTTTTACCTGGATAAGAATTATATAAAAGCCTATAAAGGCGTTGTAAATGCTGTAGCGGTTAATACCTAAATAGTTTATATTTAAGATTATTATTGTAGTTGCTTAATTTTAATTTGCTTTGTGAATGAATAGATGCCTTCATTATTAAAGTGAAATTATGGCTACATGAAATGTTTCTGAACAGATATAAAATGGAATATTATAAGATTTGAAAAACGTTTATTGAAAACTAATTGAATGATATTATTTATAAAAGATTGATTATATTTTCAGCTGTGAAAAATATTTATTGAAAGTATATAGCTACATAATAATATCGAGGTATGTTATTTAAGTAAGTGTTAGCAAATAAAATAATTAGTAATAGGCTCAAGCTACACGAGCCTATTCAAACACATAATCTGAACCTTGGAGCTCTCGATGAGTACTTATTCTGAAGTTAAGAATGTAAGATTGAAGTAATGTTAAGTTTTATATGCGCATTAGAAAACTGAAACTGTCCGGGATATATACCATGTTGTTTTGTTTTAATAAGGCACTGTTGCAAGCGCCATGATCACGGGTGAACCACCGTCGGTTCAACATGGTAAATATCCCGGACAGTTTCAGTTTTCTAATGTGTTTAACCATGACAGTTTAAAATTTATATGCGTACCTTATAAATCAATATTGTGATATTAAACTCAGTGCGTCAATAATTTAAAGAGATTTAACGCGTTACTTATTTAAAATTGCTCTCCTGGCTAACACGGAGGAGATGCTTTGCTACCGCAGTCAGCTCCATTAACATTCGCACTAATGCACCGACGCAATACAATACCGAGCGAACAATCCAATTAGTTTCTCAGTTTATTAACGACTCACCTGCCATTACGGCACTCTCACAGGTTAATAAAGGCAATATTTACTGAACTTTTTCGTTTCATTATCTCATATTACGTTAGCCGAGAAGCTATTTAAGTGAAAGCACTTTAGCATGGCGGAATTACTCCCGTAATTCTACAAAGCGGCGAGGCATCAAAGAAAACTAAAAACAAGAATTCCCGGCGCTAATTTATTTCTGCTCTTGATGTTAGCAAGTTAAAGGAATTCAAATACAGATGATTAGAATAAATTGTTGTTATGTGAAATGTCACTTTGACCGCGTTTGGTAAGAATATAATGGTCGTCTAAATGGTAATTAAGATTACACGAGCGTTAAGTAACCTGTTTATTAGTTATTGATCGTGTTGACGTTTAGACAGTTTCGTATTCTCATACCAAAGTCCGAGAATCCTTTGCTCTGTATTTAACAGGAAAGGGAGCCACCCACTATCTGTATTTCGTAGTAAGTATTACAATCGTTATAATGTGTATAAAAACGGAAAAAAATCAACTGCCTCACCGCGGCCCGGGGACTCGAACACCCGTCCTTCTAGGTCTTCTTCACCCGGGCCGCGGTGAGGCAGTTGAATTTTTTCCGTTTTTCTAAAAATAAGAACAGCTAGTGCAAGCTTTAACCCTTAAAAAATTTAAATTTACGTTATATTGTGTACGTACATTATTACATATTATGTTAATACTCTGAATTTGTTGAGAAATTTGAGAAGGTATCTTTAATATTGAAAAGTATACTATACTTTTTGCATAGCTCTATTAGCCTGTATTTTAGTATTGTCAATGTTTCAGAAACACGGCTAGACTTATCTTTTGTCTTTATTTATAACAAGCCCCTACTCACGCAGTATTGACATCTGAAAATATAGTAACCGATGCTTTTTGTTATTTCTGCCGCCCATTACTGAAATTATTGAATCCTTTTATACAAAAACATTAAGTAAGATGAATCACCTCATTAGCTAATAACGCATCCAGTCTCCTACAGCTCATTTAACTTGTGAATATAAAATAATAGTCTCATAAAAGCGATGAAATCTACTCAATTAAAAATAATGGCAGGAGATTTGTATGTTAAATGAAAAATAGACACCACAAGTGACAGTTATCTTTAAATAATATATTGGTAGCTAAAGAAATTGAAGTGCTATCAAAAGCGATATACTAAAGTCAGGATTGACTCTGGCAATTTATGTTACACCTGTACAAGTGTACAAGTTGTACTTATAGTTTCACTAAGTATATTCGCATGTAAAGTAGGTTTAAGTAGATGTAATATTATGGCAAAGATTCAGTATTTATGAATTTTTTATAACTATCTAGAAGAACAAACACTTAGCTCGTTGAATAACTAGTTGCACAGACAATGGAGGTAAATACTGGCGGCACTAATTCAATTCATTCATAACCGTAAATGCTCAGAAACCGTAACGGCGAAGTAGAAACTGTAATAACTGGGCCTGCGAAGTTGCCCGCCCTAAGTCTGTAGGTTAGGGATCGGAAATTATAGGTGGAAGTTATGCAATGCGGGGCCTCGCAGAAATCGACCATATCTCGCTTTACGACGGCGTTGTGGGCTCCAACTCGATCCGATACACGGGACATCTTCACTTCACTTTTAACATGTAACTTTGTCAATGTACACTATGTAAGATTTTAGACCTTCGCGTTCATTACACTAAATATTAGTCTTTATGGGTCTACACTCGATATTAGGAGTAGCAAATACGTAGCTACTTACTGCCCGACGATTCGACTGGGTTACACCAATCATGATCTAGCGAACTGGCGTCGCCCGTCTTCGTCTGCCACAGCGGTTGTGAATTTATAAATCCACCCCCGAACCAGCACTAATGTCATTTGTACAGCTACGCACATTTGACCGACCCAACACTCACTGTATCTAGGTTAATATTAGACGCAACTTTCCGCGGTATGCACTTACTAATCACTGGGTTCCATGTCGATGATAGCTTGAATCCATCTTCCCTATTGAAAATCCAAATTCCTGTTCTTCTTAATTTCAATGACGCACTATTCTTTTGTGAAAGTGACGATCTGTGAAGAGAAGAGTATCATGCTATTGCATGGTACACTTCTACTCGTCCGAAAGCTCGTTTATCATCCCCAAAAAAATAATTGAAAAGTAAGTCTTGATTCGGCCCTACGCCGCGGTGTCCCTACAGGGCGGCCGATGTCACGTGGCGATCAATCTCGGGATACGGGCGGGCGGATCTGCGAGCGCTCAAAGGGCTGCAGCGACGGAAGGAACTAGATTGAACTACTGGTTTTACGCCGAAGAGCTTCAACTCGCATACACGCGCACCTACCTGTTTATCGAGGGGATGACAAGTTCATTTTGTATACATAAATAAATAGCTTAAGCACTTGTGTTACGGATATCCGAATCAAATCAAATCAAAATCAAAATTATTTATTCGGTAACACATATGTTATACAGCAAAATTGTGGTTGGAGTTTCCTTTTAAGCAACAGATTTGCTTGTATTAGGAAACCCCGCTCTTCTTTAAATATTAAGTACAATATGTTTGTAACAAGATGTACAATTATAATCTTAGTAACAAGATGACATCGTTTGACAAAGTTTGACAAATTGATTGATTGATTGATTGATTCAACAGTGGATATTTTATGGACCAAATGATAAATTGGGCATTATTCGTACTGCCCGGTCCATATGAAAAATGCCCAATATGAGAGTGCAATTCAATAATAATTATTCAAATAATCACTTTGACCGGGCATTATACATAATGTTTATCACCTTTTGGGCAAAGTAATAGAAACATATTATGTAGAAAAAACTTTAATCATTATTATCATTTGATATACAATAGTTTAATATAAAAAGTAGTTACGCCTCTATAAAATATTGTGGCGTGAAACAATGTCATAACAAAAGGGGGTAATGGACATAATTTGGCGGTGTAACTCCTAAGACACGCTATTATTCAAAATTGCAATATAAATAAAGGTGTTTACACCCAAAATCGCTGAACACATGAGTGTCATTATTATTGTTAGTATTGATGTGCGGGGGGATTAAGATTACGGAGACATTGGCTATTTATTGTTTTTCCTCGTTTCGGCATTTTAAATCAAAGTCCAAACACACAGCAAAATCAATGTCCAATAACGCGTCAAAGTCAACGTAACGGTCACAAAAAATAATAAATACACGGAGGAACGTAATCTAAGCGCACATGTACGAAAATGGCTGAATACTTAGATAAATGTATGGTCAATACACAGCAGCGGGGGTTACGAATGATAAAATTAATCGAATTACGTAAAAATATAAAGTAAAGTTTCCCATATACAAAAAATATTCATTCTATTCTAAAAATTACGCAGTGAGTTTTACCCATTCCGTCTCTATGAAAACGTGTCAAACGGCGTTACTTTGTAAAAAGCGTAATACAAGGTGGGAATTTTACGTTTTCATTTATTATTAAATTATTTAAAAGCACAAAAGACAATTATTTACCTCAAATTACGCACAATTATCATATTGCCCAATTATCACATAGCCATATAATAATGACCGCGCATTGTGATAAATAATGAAGTTGAAATAATAATTAATCACTTGGCCCGATAGGGCTAGACATTATACATAATGCTCGGGCACTATTAATAATGCTCGCATTAATCACTTGGTCCATAACAGATACACAAATTATACTTAAATATATTTAATAACACACCCAGACACGGAACAAACACCGATGTTCGTCACACAAATATTTTTCCCGGGTGGGAATCGAACCCACGACTCTTGGAACCGTTGTCAGTGAACCTGGGTCACTAACCACTATTCCACCGAGCCAGTCAATGATATTAAGTAAACATACGGGCTATGATATAAAAATGTAATGCTAAGTTTGTTTCTAAGCGCGAAACTCGATAACTATTTTACTCATATTTTTTTAGTTGTGTTTTTAGTCTAAGGAGGAGATTTCTATGAAAGATCAAACCTAATACAGTAAAACCCGCTTAAGACGATTTCTCAGGGACCCTATCAAAAACGCGTCTTAAGCGGGAAAGCGTATTATGCGGGATAGGGAAAATAACACGAACTATATATATAATTATGTATTATTTTAAAATTTCGGTATGATAGGCATTAAATTGTACGTATAAATTACATTCAATACGTAGTGTAATTAAAATTACATTCACATTATATAATTTTAAACTGTCATGGTTACACACATTAGAAAACTGAAACTGTCCGGGATATTTACCGTGTTGATTTGTTTTAATGTGCTCCCGAAATTTCGGCACTGTTGCAAGCGCCATGATCACGGGTGAAATGTAGGACTGCGAGAATAACTATGGTAGGTCTAAGGGCAGACATATCGGTCTACCCACTTTCTCAGTCTTTTATTACGCACGACACCACTACCATCGTTCACATTATTGTCACTACATTCACAATGGTTGATAAATCAGTCATACCTAAGCCCGAATTACTGGACTTCCCTCAGTCGAAAGGAATTCGGGGACTCCTTCCCATACATAGCACCTCAGTCGTTAGACCCTACGGCATGCGTTACAGAAAGTTTCTACGACGCGGGCCCTGTTGCATACGTTTCAAAAATAAAAATGCGCTTTTGGAGCGGTCGATCTGTCGGTTAAGGGCGTATTAAACGGGATGACAATCGTATTAAGCGTTAAGAAATGTATGAAATTATATTTTAAGTTGCTGGGACTAGCATAAAGTGGCGTATTATGCGGGAAATCGTATTAAGCGTGATCGTCTTAAACAGGTTCTACTGTAATATATAAATGATTATTTCTTAAATAATGTAATGTGAACTTTCCGCGTCTCTGTCCTTATGTATGCCTAAATATTTAAAACTGCACAACGGATTTTAATAGATAGAGGGATTTAAGAGGAAGGTTTGTATGTATAATATACGATTTTTCGACGATAAAACGATGAAGGAAAACATCGTGAGAAAACCTGCACACCTACGAAGAAATAGGTTGTGTCAACCAACCCGCACTTGGCCAGCGTGGTTGACTAAGGCCTTATCGCCCTAGTTTAGGGTAGGCCTGTGCCCCAGCATTGGGAACGTATATGGGCTGATGATGATGATGATGATTACTCACAGCTCAACATTTGAATTCTGATGCAATGTCCAGAAACACGTCTTTTAAACTTAATTAAAAAGTGCCGAAATTCAATCCGTATGAAAATCGCATATAAATTATCTAGTATCATTAACGAAATGTAGTGTTTTTCATTTGACTATTTAGTAAAATTTCGTGGTCAAAATATTTTAAGTGCGCCATAAAAGCGGCATGCAAAATTGTAATTTAATTAAAGTGAATTTATTAGCAATATTGTCGCCGTTAGAGGTTTTAAATGGTGGGTGTGTACAGATAAAATGCAGTAATATTATATTTTATATAATGGTTGCACAGCTGAAATCCATTTACTGATTTGTTTCAGTTTTGCTACGAACATTAATATTTTCGAATATAATATTAATCACAATATCAAGAAGATTATTAAGCTGCAAAAAAGTCTTACTTTATAACATACCTACCAATAAGATTATTTAGTACAGACCTGACCTGACCTGACCTGAGACCAGATATACGTATGTGTGTAACATTTGCTATTAGTATTTTAGCAAATTCTAGACACAAGACACAAAATAGGCACTTTGCCTTTGCTATGTTCCATAGTGTGACGATGTAATAGTTAAGGTCAAAAGTGTCGATGGCTGTGTGGTTAAGGTCGTTGCTTGCCATGCGAGAGGTCGCCAGTTCAAACCCCGCCAGGTACCAATGTGTTTTTCAAATTTGAAATTCATATATACCATCATTCGACGCTTTAACGGTGAAGGAAAACATCGTGAGGAAACCAGCACACCTGAGAGATTTTTCAACGGTGTGTGAAGCCATGTCAGAGGCCTACGGGCGGTTTAAACTCTGACACCAGGTTGTTCATCAACCATACGATAAGATGACAATAGTTCAAGTTTTTATCAAACGTAGTGTTAGGGTACAAGGCATGTTTGGACACATTCTGATATGATTTTAGCAAACAGTCGACCCACGTTGCGTGGTCTGTAACTAATCGAACACTTATATTGAATACCTGATCGCAGCCAACAAATAGGCGGGGGATATATATAACTTTATGTATAAAATACAGCTGCTATCAGGTCCAATAATTTTGATTTAATTTAATATTTTTTTTAAAATATGAAATTTTTAAATACTCATGAAGTAACGAATATTTGGAATGAAATATCAACATATTTTGTGAAACTATAACAGAATATCTGATCCATACGTAGGTACTGGTCGAATTTTCATTCAAAACGTTGTGAATGTTGGTTTTTCAGGACCTAGCAACTTTTATGAATTTACGCAGGAAACTCGATAAGATAGGATAACTCGCTTACTTTTTTAAACCAACCAAACAATTTTACAATGTTGAAAGCTGAAAGTTGACAAAAGCCCACGCGATCCTAATTCGCCATATCAGGACCCAAATTAATTAAAAGTATTTTCATAAAACAGTGAATTGTCCGCGTATCGTTTTTTTTGCTTAAACGCTCAAGTATCTACCCAATTATTGGGGAACACGTTTCGATTTAATAAAGCAATTTGGAAAAAGGGCAATTTGCATCGCAATGAGAGAAGGGTTTGTCCGTCGCGGCGGCACCGGAGGATGGGATGGGACCCCATCGGCGCGCTCTTCTTTACCAATGGGTATAGTTTTTGACTGGCTCGGTGGAATAGCGGTTAGTGACCCTAGCTGACGGTTCCAAGAGTCGTGGTTCGATTCCCAATATAAATAATATACCTAGTATAAAATAAAGTCACTTTCCCTGTCCCTATATCCCTATGTATACTTAAATTTCTAAAATTTCGCAACGTTTTTTTATGCGGTTTCTTTTAATTAGATGAATTCAAGATGAAGGGTTTTTTGTGAAATTCACCTGAAGGGAAGCGACCTAGTATTTTATAAAACCTGGTATTTTAAATACACAAAATTAAAACTTTACTGACTAAATATTTTCCATGATATTTTTTGCCATTCATTGAAACTTTTTGATTCTAATAAAATAAATACCTGGGACATTTCCACCCACGGATATCTGACCCCAAACTTAGCAGAGCTTGTACTATGGGCATCAGACACATATGCATACATTTACACAAATATTTGTCCCTAGTGGGAATCAAACACACTCTTGGAACCGTAGGTAGTGAGCCTGGGTCACTAACCACTTTTTCACCGGGCCATTAGCATGTATAAGATGTAGTAGGAGAGGTAAAAGCATGATAGCGGACCCCGGGCTCCGCAAGGATGCAACCGGGAAAGCGCAATAATGATGAAGATGTAGTAGGAGTATTAACAACAAAAAAACACAGAAATGTTTTTATCCATTTTTGAACGCGTAGGTTTTATTTCCGTGGTGGGCGGCCGCGCGTGACGCTGACGGCACAAAACGGTTCTAATTTATTGCTCGGCCTCCGGGGCCGCGGCGACTCCTTTTATTGAAAGTCTTTAGTTAGTCTTTGTTCGACAGGTAGGATTCACCTCGTACGTATAATAGAACGGGGTCAACGCCCTTAGGAACTTTGTTGATTAGCTTCTGAACGTGATATTATTTGCGTAGAGACAAGCAATCTGTTTTAACCTGATAAATCTATTGTAGAATAATCGCACTGTTATCCTGTTTATGAATTATCAAAATCTCATTAATGAGGATTGCTTATAATATTAAACAAAAACAGATAACAAAATATTTATCAGAACATCACTAATCCTCAGTTGAGAAATTTAAATACCCTCATACTCAAAAGTATGATCATTAGGTCAAACTTCTGTACTTCTCGTACGTAAGTTCTTTCAATAATGTTAACGACGTGAAAATAACACTATTCAGTATCGAATCATAATCGAGTGGAACGGAACGTCATTTTTCCGTCCGCCGACTTGACATTGAATTTACAGCTGATGATGGCGGTTGAGATTTTGGTTGAAGGTGCAGATGTATTTATCCGAGTGAAGTATTAACCGATCTCCTTGTAAGTAATTAGTGTTTTACTTCTAGACTTTTTATAGTAAGAAGTTCTACTTTCATTCAGGCTCTACGGAACCATGATAACCTTTCCCGAAGGTTCCTTAGCCGATTGTGAAATTAATGATTGGCACGGGGTGGTCGCGGCCCGACGCGCCGCAGACAAACGGCCGGCTCCCGGGGCTTTGGTCCACTAAGCCGCTGTTTTAGCCGACACAGGACAAAAGGGGGATGCCAATACCGTTGTCTATAGAGGACTTACTCAATCAGTAGGTAAACGTTTACTTGGAGAAGACGTGGGGAGGTTAATGTCCAGCAGTGGACAAATCTATAGGCTGATGATGATGATAATGAAACACTCAGGTCAGTCCGGTCACATCACAAACTAAATCATACACAGTATAATTTAGAAATCTGTTTTTTTGAAGGCTTTTAAAAACATACAAGAAAACATCAAAATCATGACAGTTGTGTCAGCTGTGTTAAAGTTTCAAAGGATTTCAAGATTCTTGATTTCTGAATGGTTTTCCAACGCAGATAAATTGTGATTAGTTGCATTATTGCCTACAATTTTATTGTGATGGTCATTTTATTTCTTATCTATAAGTTTACCCAGAACGCGTGTCTATTCTATTGTAGGATGATAATATCTGAGAAGATATTTCTTCTTTCACAGAATATTCTAGTTTTACCTAGCCATTACATATCAGATTTAAACGGCAGCTCATCATAAATCAGGTCAGTACTAACTTATTCTTAAAATAAATACCTGTGACGTGAAGTTCATTGTAGCTATTTTTATACGTTTTTAGTAAAAAGCACCTCTGGTTCTACTAATACTGGAATAATATTTTTCCTTAACTACGCGTTTTTCCCAAACTATATGTTTATAGTTGGTTATGGATCCATTTTAAGATCCATCTAATTAAATATAAATAAATAAATATTTCACAACATCACATACATTGATCTGATCCCGTGGTAAGTAGCTTAAGCACTTGTGTTACAGGTATCAGAATCAACAGTGGATACACAAAATATACTTAAATATATTTAATAATACACCCAGACACGGAACAAACACCGATGTTCGTCACACAAATATTTGTCCCGAGTGGGAATCGAACCAACGACTCTTGGAACCGTAGGTAGTAAACCTGGGTCACTAACCACTGTTCCACCGAGCCAGTAATTAATTGACAACCCTTAGTTGATACATCAATCACGTCCTCATCATCTCAATTTACGTTCTTCATGACTTGTATAAAGGCGCTCTAAAAATACATCATCAGTGTAATTTTCAATTAGCTGACAAAGACTATGTATCATGCATGAGTTTTATCTGGTTGCATTGCCATAATATAAATATATGGTAATGCAACCATAATTATTAATACTAATAGACTAAGAACAGAGTCTTAGAAATGGGGTCCCGTTTTCACCCCTATGGAAACCTAAAACACCTTCAACCATCTTCCTTGTGACAACAAATACAAATAAGTACAGGTATTAAACTTCAATTGTGCTCTCTAGCTAGAAGGTAGAGTCAAAATTAATTATGAATAATAATCCTTAAATGTCACATTATTACAGACACATCTTGTTGAATAAATAAGAACTTAATTAGCTGAATAAGCCAAGAAAGCCTACGTCATGCCAGCAGCCATGAATATAATCCGGCGATAAATTATAATGAGTGTAATGTGTTTGACGCGCTCGATGCTAGCGAACAGCTAATGAAACATACACCCCTTTAAATTCTTAATTAATATTACATGACTTTTAGACGCTTTTATAATTCGATTCAATTAAAATAATTAAATGTTTAATTTTAGTCTACATGCGCTAGCAAATAATAAAGTTAACGCAAATTTATGTCGGTGTTAAATGGAAAATTGTTTTAAATAGTGATGATATCATGTATCAGAGTAAATATGAATTTTAAATATGTATTTTTTTATATAATATCGTATAATATGAAGTAATATAAGAATGACGAATATCAGAAACAATAGCGGAATATACAACGTTCGTTGCCAAATAACAGTACCTTGTTAAAATTGGTTTATTACAATTATGGTTTACAATATGAAAATCCTAGACCTCGTAAAAACATTGTGTCTATCAAAAATCATTCACCTCTGGCTTGATTTGTTCTGATGGACGTCTTTCACTGAAGTTTAGGAGAGATCTATGACTAAAATCATTTTGAGACTAATAATTCTCAAATTTCCACTTACATATCTATTCAGCAGGCCATCTGTGAGCTTTCGCCATTTTGTTTAAATCATTTTTATTTCAAATAAAGTAATTGGCTCGGTCTCTTTTACTATTTTCTCAGAAAAGTTGACATCCACTCGTTCTATTCTTGACATAAAGAGTAAGTATTATAACTAAAATCTTTTTTGAATTAGTTCAATACTTACGTTTCATGTCTAGAATAAGTTGAGTTCATCTTTAAGTAAATGTACTTAAGACTAAGACGTGTTACGAATAACAATTTATTTTTACGGTACTAAAATTTCTTACAAAAAATGTTACGTATATCGCACAACAAGCAGTTTACACGATGTTTCATGCCGTAATGACAGCATAAAATTTTATTTTTTAATAATAAATGTTTCGGATGACCTCTCTCTCTCACTTTATGGTATGTAGCGGTGAGGTCTACACATGACAGGCACAATATACTCTATTGAGCTAGACGCCCTAACCTTTAAGTACTCTCACTCTGAAAGCCTGCCATAACTTAGGTACATTAAGCCGTAACTACTAAAAAGTGCAAGTCGGACTCGCGCACGATGAGTTACGTATCAATAATGAAAAAAAAAAACGCTTTTATTCTTAGGGTCCCCCTTAATAATTTATCATTTAAAATTTTGGGCCTTGGCCGAAAATCGACAGCTTTGGAGTGAGTTAGGAGAGGCCTTTGCCCAGCAGTGGGACAGAACAGGATAATTAAAAAAAAATTTTTTTTTTAGTATTTTATACATCTTTTGTGAAAGTTTCAGCGTTTTAGCTATCACGGTTTATGAGATACAGCTTGGAGACAAACAGTCGGACAGATAGACGGACAGACGGACGGTAGAGGCTTAGTAATAAGGTCCCGTTTTTACTTTTTAGGTACGGGACCCTAAAAACGTGTTGTAATGGTATGTAAGTTCGGTACACATGGCCAATGAAGAGTGTTATTCATGCGCTATCCGATCCGCCCATAAATCACCTTGAGGACGGGCGCCGTAAGTAGGCGCATCACGCTCCGAATATCACTTAGCTCTCACCTGCAACCAGAATCTACTAGCTACGATACAGGAAAAACAGACGCTAGAGGGAAAAGAAATATCAAAATTTACCTCTAATTTGATTTAATATTTTTACGTCATTTTGTTTGATATAATTAATGTATTTATTATTAAAACGATTCAGTCAAATCATATAATATCTATCTTTTTATCAATGATTGAGGCAGCTTTATTGTGTACTAGCTGTGCCCGCGACTCCGTTCGCGTTTGAGCAAGAATTTAAATAGCCTATCCTGTGTTTCAGATGTCTATGTGTTTTTATACATACATACATCACGCCTTTTTCCCAGAGGGGTAGGCAGAGATCAATTCCAGCGATCCACTTTTCACCTCTGTGGGAAACGTGACGTGACGGGTTGTGGACCACGTCGCCGCCATTCTGCCTTATGCAATGTTTTAACAAGGTCATTGCGTTCCCACGAGTAGCAAGGATATATGACGGGGGAAGGAAAAGGGGAGGAAGGATACTATCGCCTCGGATGATTTGGACTGAGTCGATAGTAGCTCGAGGAGCCGGGGTCGCTTACCCGTATACCGTTCACCAACCACCGGACAGATAGTTGTGACTGGTATCCCCTGATTTTATACCTTTCATCAAAATCGGATAATTGGTTTAAGAGTTATGGAGGAACGTACATACATACACACATACAGAAAAAAATCCTAAAAATTGTGAAATTACTATCAGTATCATATATTGAGCCTATAAACACAATATGTCTGAAAACAAACTAACTTACTCCATGACCTAGATAGATAACAGCACTGTCAAGCCGAATGGTCGTAAACTTTGAGTACACGGTTATTCAACCTTTCAAAAGCAAACCTACCCGTGACGGACACATTCCGCTTTGATACCTATCACAAAGAAACGGAAAGTAGCTAAACAATTTTTGAAATAACTTGGACACACTTTACAAAGCCTATCTTTGTATGCAGCGGTAACGCGATCCCCTCACGTTATCAACGCGCGTGTGACGCCGATACATCTAGGGTTGCCAACTTATTTTAAATTAAATAAAGTATATTCAGATCAGTAAATAATAATAAACAGTATCTTAGGAAAATGAACAGTATTTAAATTTTGTTTAAGGTTTTCGGCTGCGCTGCTTTGAGCAGTGAGTACCGTCTGACAGAATAAAAATAAATTTGTGTGATCGTCCTTCGTGTTTCCATTTCGATCGGAAAACAGTATTTTGTATACTTTTTTTTTGTTCAACAGTAAAAAGTATAATTAAGGGGAAAACAGTATAATACTGTTTGAAACAGTATAGTTGGCAACCCTAGATACATCTGCTCTGACCGAGCGAGTGAATTTGCCTGCCTTGCGCTGATACTGTGGGAATTTATTGCGCCCTTATTTGCTTAGCCATCTGCAGCAATACACAGATTTTTGTTTATAGTTTCATGTTATTTTAGGTCTGTTAAAGTACGAAAATCTGCGCTTAAATATAAAAATACTTTGTAAATGATGAAATTACAAAAAATGCATCAAATTCTGTAACTATTTCGTCGTCGTTTCTCAACTTCCTCTAAAGTTAAAAAAAAATAAAATATTACACAACATCATATACATTGATCTGATCCCATGGTAAGTAGCTTAAGCACTTGTGATACGGAAATCAGAATCAACAGTGGATACCTAAGATCTAGACACGCGGTAGCGTGTCAAGCCAAGTTCAAGAAACAGAACTGGCGAGCCGCACCGTGTGTAATATTACACGAACCATTTGGAACCACTTTTGAACCCCTCATAAATCAAAAACTATTTCACATAAACGTATCAAATTTGGCTCATATATTGTGACTTGCAAGACAAATATGTGTTCTAAATTTCATAAGCTTATCTCCAACAGTTATTTAGATATTAATGTCCAAAAATCCTCATTTTTATCATTGACTGACTGACAGATCAAAATTCTAACCCAGTTCCAAATGACCTAGAGAGTTAAAATTTGGTATGCAGATAGGTAATTACATGAATACAAAGGAAAAAATAAAAAACTGGCAATTTTTTGATAATTAGGTTGTTTTTTTTTTTTTTTTTAATTTTTATAAGAGGCTAACAAGATGACCTCACTCCACCTGATGGGAAGCGGTAGTGAGATCCACATATGAGGTCGACAGGCACAATAAACCATGTTGAGCCTGTCGCACTCACCCTGAAAGCCGTGAAAAAGGAGACTACAGCTGCGGTTAGGTTCTATTATGAACGCTTAACATAAATACCTAATTAGTGCCTAATCACGCCTGTATACCGGGGAAGGCAGAGCACTAAGTATATATTTAGGGATACATACTTACTTATTTACAATTAAGAGTAGGTACTTATAGTCGGTTTTCATATTTATTACTTAGGGTTATACCCCGTAAACGTAGGAAAATACAGTAACTGATTCAATTGTTTTATATTTATAAAGTCTAGTTTTAGTTTTGAATTTGTCCTTTTCAAAGGACCTACGGCGTTACGATGATATGTACTTTTCTACAAAAAGTAATGATATCCAATCAAAAACATAAATGTGAAATGAGAGCCAAGTTCAATTTTATGATAATTGCCTTGGTTGTTGACTTCAACGACAAAAGAAGTGAGATCTAAATGGGTGCCAAGTTCAATGGTCAACCCTGAAATTTATTTATAAGTAACACTATAACATACCTATCATATCTTCTTATAACATAAGATAATGTATGGTGGCAGCCTATGAAGGTCTGTCTTGGCTAGTTTCTATAAACCTACCAACGAATTATTATGTTCGCTCGCTAGTTTCTACCAACAATCCAAATTTTCTGAATTATAAAATAAATACCGACAAATACCAAACTAACCAAGACAACTAACTAACTAACTAAAGAAAACTAGCCAAGACAGACCTTCATAGGCTACCACCATACATTATCTTATGTTATAAGAAGATATGATAGGTATGTTATAGTGTTACTTATAAATAAATTTCAGGGTTGACCATTGAACTTGGCACCCATTTAGATCTCACTTCTTTTGTCGTTGAAGTCAACAACCAAGGCAATTATCATAAAATTGAACTTGGCTCTCATTTCACATTTATGTTTTTGATTGGATATCTCATACATGACTTAGTCAAATGTCCGTAAACTTTGATTCAATCAGATTTAAATTAATCTGGGAAATGAAACCACGTTAAGTCATAGTTAGCATTCTTCACGACATCGTTCGTCCATTGTTCGGTCATTTTACACGTTTAATATAAATTATACCTATACCCTTTTAAATTAAATTATAGAAGCTACAAATATTTGACTTTACTTTTCTTTTTTTCTAAGGTAGCCTCCAGTTCAAACAGATAAAGTTCAGTGGGGCTACCATGAGTTTAAAACTTACGCACTTGATATCGCCTACGTAAATATGTCTAAATGAAAAACTTGTACAGCGCCGCTGGTGGTTACGCGAAGAACTAAAATCGGCCGTATGGAAAAAACAACTCTATAGGTTTTTAGCGTAAGTAAGTTTTAGATAGCCAACTCATGGTAGGCCCTCAGATGAAAAACGGAATCAGGCTTACCAACTTACCATATGCGGGAAATCGCCTTGAATTGCTTTTTTACCGTTATATACTTCACTGTAATCTTCGGACTTGTTTCTGCCTGCAACATGTAATGTGGAGGGTTAAGGAGTTTTTCGATCTATGTACATACATGGTATATGATGTATGAACTGAATTTATTTCGTGCATGAAGACAAAGTTGAAATGCCAAACAAAAATAACACTTGGTCATTAAATCATGTTGAATATTAAAACAAATTGTGCATCGAGAATTTTTAGATATAACATATTTTGCGATACATGATTATAACACCCAAAGTAGCAAAATATTTAACTATTGTTATGCATAATCCCTATTTTTCAATAGAAGAACCCAAAACTACATGGACTTACAATCTTCAAGGTTTCTATCGTTTTCTATGACTCTGTATTTGTATTCCCACATGTTGTATTCGCATTCTGAAATAAAAAACAGAAAAGAGATAAATTTCGTTTCACGCCTCGCCTGAAGAGCCCGGGATCATAGGAGGGAGGGAAAACATGAGCTGGAGGGGCATTATATGCCTTAATGACACGTGGCAGAAAAGATGAACTTAGCTCTTAGTCCGAGCTACCAGCGCCTGCATTGTATGTGGATGGCAGCGCTGCCCAGCACGTGTCGTCCGGGAGTGAAAAGGCGTGGGAGGGACTAGCTGAAATAGCTCTTCAGAGCATTCCCCATTATAGAGACGGTAGAGAACACTTAGACCGGCAATTTCTCTTTCGTAATTGTAGAGGCTCCAGGGTTTCAGACACCTCTCACCATATCACCGTCAATACGAACAGCACGTCGCTGCAACCTATCGAGAGCATCGAGCAAGTATTTTGCGGAGCCATCCCAGAGGTGACAGCAATATTCCACACATGGGCGAACTTGTGCCTTATACATAAGGCTGGTTCAGGATATCCTATATTATTAGGGGGCGCTCTGACGTATAATATATTTATTGTTATTATTAATAAAAATATCAATGAATTAATTGAAATATGGTACAAAATGGGAATTATCCCAACCATGTCACATTTATATCATGCTTATAGCATAAACTTAACCAAAAAAAAAACATTAACGTAACCAATTTACACACATGTATTTTGATTACGCTAATTTTAAATGGTCATGGTTACACACATTAGAAAACTGAATATGTCCGGGATATTTACCATGTTGTCACGGGTCAACTGGCGGTCATGGCACTCGAATTGTGCTGTAATACCGGGAGCTCATTCCAATAAAAAAAACATGGTAAATATCCTGGAAATATTCAGTTTTCTAATTAGTTAAGCTGGATATTACTATATAAAGTTGATTACGTATTTCGCTGACTCGTTTCGATCCTCTCTCAATTTGAGAGACTTTTGCTTCCAAATCCACTTCCGGGTCGTAGTCGCAGGAGGCAGGGCGTTTTTTTCCCGTAATTTCTGGGATCCTGTTAGATTTCTCGGTCTGTAAAAAGTAGATTAATTACTATAAATTCAGAGACATAATAGACATCAGAAATGTAATTTTGGGTTTGTAAGAGAAACAGAAATGCAGTACCATGCAGGAACCATGAAAGTTATCTTTACAGGATTTACAAAAATAAGATAGTCTGAAAAGATTGAAACACATTTTCTGGTTCCGGGCTCAGCCGATCGATTGATGTGGTATATAGTTGTGTGGTTTGTATAAAATTATGACAGTTCTGCTTTATGCAGCAGACAGACTCACCGTCTTTTCATCGATAGCTGTCCCACGCGATTCTACAGTTCCGGGATCTGTAGGCTGTAAAAAGATTTTTTTTTAACATGATACAAAGTCTTGGAAAAACCTAAATGTGTTATCTTCAGAACTATCCACCAATGAGCAGCAATCAGAAATTTAGTCTATGACCTTCTTGATAAGAGCAATCAACTTATCAAAAAGGTCAAATATTTAATGTTTAGACTGGTACCTACATACATACAAAATATAGTTTTTGTGCTCAAGTGACTTAATAACTGATCAGTGATCATATAAATGATTAGTTATTGAGTGGGTCTGAGTATTAAAACTATGTATGTAGTCGAAACGCACCCTTATATTAAAGCCATTAAACTTTACGTATACTACGTATACGCAGGTATACGGGTAAGCGACCCCGGCTCCTCGAGCTACTATCGACTCAGTCCAAATAATCCGAGGCGATAGTATCCTTCCTCCCCTTTTCCTTCCCCCGTCGTATATCCTTGCTACTCGTGGGAACGCAATAACCTTGATAAAACAATGCACAAGGCAGAATGGCGGCGACGTGGTCCACAACCCGTCGCGTCACGTTTCCCACAGAGGTGAAAAGTGGATCGCTGGAGTGAGTGATCTCTGCCTACCCCTCTGGGAAAAAGGCGTGATTTTTGTATGTATGTAGGTATTAAACTTTGATTGACATAATTATTACGTACGGCTGAATGCGGAAACAATTAACGAAATATTTGGTTTTACCAATAAAATATAAGGCAGGAGTTAGGGATAATAAACATCAAATATAACTTACAAGTTCATCAAACTCTTCGGGGCTGATGAGAAATATCTGTGGAGAAAAACATTGTGTATCAATAACACATATTCAAATAAACATACGAGCATAAGCTTTAACTCTATATTTATAAAAATACTCACTGGATCTCTCACTTTTCCGTCGTCAACCTGAATAATAAATAATAAATTATTTATTTTTCATCACAAAGGACAGCGATTGAAAATATAAAGGGGTTATTTGATAATTTTATACAAATCTTTGTTTGGAAGCTAGAGGTTTAATATTTAATTTAAAGGCTAAGTATGACCAAAGTACTCACATCATCAACGTCCACAAATTCTGAAACAAAAGGGTTTAGTTAATTATCATACAAAAATGGCTCGATAAAAATATAAAAAAAAATTACACAATAACAAAAATTTAAAATAATACCTTCACTTCTTTTAATGACAATTTTTTTTATATACAATTGATATCATATTTTCTATTATATTTTTAATGTAAATTATTTGCGCGTACACTATACATTTGAAATACGAATAAGTGAATATGGTCCGAGACCTGTAAAGAATTTTTGGAAAGGTATTTGAGGAAAGCTTAAAACTTGTCCTGTACCTCTCCTATTATATCCCAAATCCCAACACAAAACCTCAGACCTGGCTGGTGAGTAGCGTAGTGAGTAGAGCAGTTTCGTGTACGCTTACCTCAAATACCTACCCAAAAATTCTTGCCAGCCCTCCTACTATCGCGAGCCAGGTAAGGAGCTCGAAATGGTGGCTCAAAATAAATGTTTATGTAGAAGAAAACGCGAGTTTAATCAGTAAAAGTAGTTTTTATTAATGTGAATATTTCCAATTTTTTATTTACAGTAAAAGTAGTTTAAGTTTTAATTTAGTTTATGAAGTTCTATAGAATTGTAATATGATTTGGGCTTAAGTTTATTGTTTAGAGTTAGCTCTCTCATGATGCTGTGCCGGGTTGTCACAAATCGGACTCTACTTGTTATACCAACTTCAAAACGTGTGATTAGCAATAATTTATTTTGAAATCAAAGTATGATCTTATGAGATATTGACTCATTTTAATGATATATAATTAAAAAATAAAAAAATCTTAAAGTTTTAATGTTTAAATTACTCACCTACAGCTCTCCTTTCTCTGTGATGTACAATTCTGGTATTATCGTCCTATAAAAAAAATCTGTATAAAATGTCGTGAATCTCTTCACAAATGTAAAGCAATATCTGTAAAACGGAAGTAAAATAATTGTACAAATATGTCTAATTAACTCTGTTGGTAAACATAATCGGCTAAAGGATAATAATCACGGAGCTGGAGTTACACACAAAATTATAGGTAACTATTTATCCTGCTAAGCGACAAGAAATCAAAAGTTTGTAGAAGAAGAATCAAATAATATAAGTAATAATTTATAAAGATATGTATTTTTTGAAAGTATAAATAAGAGGGGTGATTCCATGAGCAAATAGGTAAAATCTTAAAAAAAGGTCAAGTCAGATGTGCCCGTAAACGACGACCTTGCATGAAAAGATTGATGGATGTGGAAGAAGTCAATGTGGTGTGGCAAGACCTTAGCATACGAGTATGGTAGGAAGTGATCTCCGCCTACCCCTCTGGGAAAAATGTGAGATTATCCTCAGATTATTTATGTATGTTTTAATTTTTTTAAATAATAATTTTACCGTATCTACTGGTATCGCCATTAACTGTCGTGGCTGGACTATAACTGTTGAAAAAAGAAACAAAGATGATTGGATCAAAGTTGTAAGACGAACTAAACGTATTAATTCTCGTGATTTGTATCTGAGTCTAATTGAATGATTTTTATATTACCTTATGATTCAGTCTCAACCGAATCATTAGGCATAATAGTAGTATGCGCTTATGAATAAACATTACTATAGATATTTTTACTACTAGCGCGACCCAAAACAGGTGTTTTCTCTCATTAACTTATTCCTTAAATAACCTAACTACCGGTTTTACTATAAGACACACATAGAATCGTTTTAAACAAGGAAAAACATTAGATTAGGAATGGTTATCCTTATTGGCTTAATGAATATGTTTAATTTTAAACTTTTGCAACAGCGGTGTGGCTGCTTAATTTCCTTGGTATGTGAACTTGTGTAAAATAGAGACGGGTATAATAATTTCGAAAGCAGTGCTCCTGTCTCCCACGTAGTAGGCTCTCGATTTCCACTCGGGACAAATATTTAAGAATAAAGAAGAATAAGAGTAGTTTATTTAGTGAAAGACAGGATTACAGTTAATAAACAAATGAAACATAAAAATAACACAGAAATTATAACTAAAAAAAGAAAAAACATTTAGACAGTGACAATAAATAGGCTTCAACTCAGCATGTGTCGTGATGCCTGTCGACGTCATATGTGGATCTCACTACCGCTTACCATCACATGGAGTGAGGTCATCTTATTAGCCAATTATAAAAAATAATGTCTGAGAAGACTCTATGACCCTGGTCTCAAGTAAAAAACTTTTTGTAAAGACAGCAACTGTACACAACTTGGTGCATTGTTCTGAAACGGGCTTATATTGTAAATTAAATTACACATTTACACCTTTTATTCTATTATTGTTTGAGGTTGAGGTTATACCCACGGTTGGGTATGTTATTTTTCTTTTTCAGTATATTTGTGTACTAAGAACTACTTTTTTCTGTACATACTTGTACTAGTAGTACATAAGCTCACGTTAGTAAACTAATTATCCGAGGAATGTTAGTCCGTACTACTTAATTATATTAACTACCTTACTAGGGACAATACCAAGAATATAGGTAAACGTAATAAAATGTAATAATTTTAACTCTACTCTCATTAGGTTCCTAATTTTAAAATTCCATAGTTCCACCTTAAAACCTTAATACCCCTAACCACAATCATCAATCATCATTCTCCTTCCCTTGTCCCACGCTAAGTGGGACGGCGCAACATGTATACTTCTTCCACTCGGGCCTGTCATTCGTCAGCTTTGTTTCTACTCCTTCCAATACCTAATCATAATATTATTTATTAAAGTATTTACCTGCTGACAAGATCAAAATCAGCAAATTCATTTTCACTACACAAACAAAAACGCAGCACTTCAAAAAACTTTCGCCTAAAATTTTACCACATTTTAGTTTGAATTACACTTATTGAATATCACAGAACAAAAAAAGATAGCTGTCGATACAAGTGGCACTAGCGATATCTATACAATAAAAAACATGTTGTGTCTCTCAATACCCGTGCTCGAGTCCACAGATAACCTACTATTATGATTGAAACCAGAAATTTAATAATATTCACGGTCGTCGGCCATAACCGGTGCAACACAGTCGAAACGTCGGGCAACAAGTAGATAAGTGTTTGCTACTGACTTTATTCGGCGTTGATAGTAGAAACATACTTAAACATTTGTACCAAGTAATCATTTATATATGATATAAGATAAACCAAAAGTTAAAAACTATTACTTTGTTTATTTTTACATATTTTGTAAAGTATAAGCATCAATCACTTTAATTTGCTTTTCGATCCTTTTTCCAAGGATAGGTACACAGTAAGGAGGAAATTTGAAAACGCGGCAGTAGTGCGGTCCATATGATTACAATTCTGGCAGTGGCGTAGCGTACCTTGTCGGGGCCCCGTATAAAAATTTTGTCATTAGTAAAATAAAATAAATTAGAAAGTTTTTATTTTTATTCCTTACACACATTTTATTTATTTATTTAATTAAAACATAAATTTACTTTTGGTATCTGCGGGCTAGTCCAGAATGGCCGGCTTCTTTAAATGATTTTATTTATTTGAAAGTTAAAGGCACGTCTTGTATCTGGATACTGATCATACTATTGAATATTGCTGGTCGTCTTATTCTTGCTCTGAATTACTTTCATAGTTTATTATCTTCTATTTCTAAAACCTTATTCTCGTTATTATTTTCCAAAATTAAGCACTTGTCTATCTCTTCCTCATTTAGAGGTAAATATCATCTTGACATTTGAAAACATGAACTTAAAACCAGATATTCAAGAATATTCATGGATGTGTCAATAAATAAACGTTTTTTATTCTTTATTATTTTAATCTTATAATAAAACACTTAATACACAGCAACACGTTTATTATTGCAGCACTCAACACCTTAATCTATAAATTACATCTTATGTTTCGTTTACTCCGCTCACTACATCTCATGTACCAACGCTCGGCATAGAATGCCGTTCCGCCATCTTTTTTCACTAGTGTTGCCCATCTATCGATTTCTAAAGTATCGGTTTACAACCCAACCAAAATAATCCGTTTTAATACCATAAATTAAAATAATATTTAAAAGAAATATGACAATAATTGGGCTTAATAGTGTAAATAAAAATTGATAGCTAAATCACATCTACTAAAAACATTATATCCCTTACATTCGCCCATCCTGACACTGTGCATGTCCTCATGCACAATAGGTATTCCTATGGGTACCATAGGAAACACACAAAACAAAATTATTTCTATAAGTATTTGCAACCTGCGACGAACCCATCTATTCTCGCCGCTGATCAAAAATACAATAAGAAACATAACAAAGAATGAGTCCCATTTGCAGACCCATCCATTTTTGCAAATAGGAAACATTCCATACTCTTGAGATATAGACCATTTACCAGGTTGGCAACCAGTCCATGTAAATTACCAAACTAGAAATAGGACTTGGGTATTCCCATGGGTACCACAGGAAGCACACAACTAAATTATAGCTTGGCAACCAGTCCATGTAAATTACCAAACTAGAAATAGGACTTGGGTATTCCTATGGGTACCACAGGAAGCACACTTCACTAAATTATTTCTATAAGTATTTGCAACTTTTGCAAATAGGAAACATTCCATACTCTTGAGATATAGACCATTTACCAGGTTGGCAACCAGTCCATGTAAATTACCAAACTAGAAATAGGACTTGGGTATTCCCATGGGTACCACAGGAAGCACACAACTAAATTATAGCTTGGCAACCAGTCCATGTAAATTACCAAACTAGAAATAGGACTTGGGTATTCCTATGGGTACCACAGGAAGCACACTTCACTAAATTATTTCTATAAGTATTTGCAACTTTTGCAAATAGGAAACATTCCATACTCTTGAGATATAGACCATTTACCAGGTTGGCAACCAGTCCATGTAAATTACCAAACTAGAAATAGGACTTGGGTATTCCCATGGGTACCACAGGAAGCACACAACTAAATTATAGCTTGGCAACCAGTCCATGTAAATTACCAAACTAGAAATAGGACTTGGGTATTCCTATGGGTACCACAGGAAGCACACTTCACTAAATTATTTCTATAAGTATTTGCAACTTTTGCAAATAGGAAACATTCCATACTCTTGAGATATAGACCATTTACCAGATTGGCAACCAGTCCATGTAAATTACCAAACTAGAAATAGGACTTGGGTATTCCTATGGGTACCACAGGAAGCACACAACTAAATTATAGCTTGGCAACCAGTCCATGTAAATTACCAAACTAGAAATAGGACTTGGGTATTCCTATGGGTACCACAGGAAGCACACTTCACTAAATTATTTCTATAAGTATTTGCAACTTTTGCAAATAGGAAACATTCCATAATCTTGAGATATAGACCATTTACAAATTTGGCAACCAGTCCATCCATTTTTGTTACCAGACTATAAATAATACAAAACTGTAAACCCATCCATTCTTACAGCCTTTTCAATGAAATAAATACAACATAATATAATCACCGATACATTAAAGTATTTCCATACTTCTTCATATAGTACATTAATGTTTGCTTCATAATATTTTAATTTAATACCACAATTAACTAGCTTATGTATAGAACATATCATAACCAATGTATATACCATTAATTTAACCAGACAGCCGTCGTGGGCCGGTCAGGACACGAACCCATCCATTCTCGCGCCTGACCAGTCAACCACAGTGGGGAAGTCAAGGCACGAACCCATCCATTCTCGCGCTCGACATCCCCACCAACGGGACAGCAAGATAGGATCTATCCAACCGGCCAACCATCGCGGACAGGTCAGGACACGAACCCATCCATTCTCGCGCCCGACCAGTCAACCATCGTGGTAAAGTCAAGACACGAACCCATCCATTCGTGCTTAACCCCCCCATCAACTGGATAGCCGGCTAGGCAGACTCCATCACAAAGATTCAAGCATCAGTCAAGTAATATTCTATCATGTATACATAACATTTGGCTAGCCAATCACGTCGTGATATAATAGATCTTCCCACAGAAGACAGACAGGAGACATTCCCCGGGCGGCTGTGTTCGATTCTGGCTGCGCACTGAGCAGGCGGTTGAGATCATTTTCAACCATGATACGGATTGCGGGGCTCCCGTCTTTGACATCTCCTTTCCTGACAAATATAAAATTGAAAGATATAGAACACACTGATAAATTTATAAAACATTTAAATATTCACCTTTTCAATAAATCTTACTACCCATTAAATGATTTCTTTGCCGATAAAATTTATAAATATAATATAAAATAATAGTTAAGTATCTCTGTTTTAAATTGTTGTAAAGTTATTTTATTTCCTTGTGCAATATAACAATAATTTAAGCATACATTTATTCAGCTGTCCACTCTTTGCAGTGCCCTTACCGAGTGTCATGTATAATGTACTTTCATATTTTGTTACCATCATCATTGTAAACCATGTGACTGCAAATAAATAAATAAATTCATCCAAAGCCTTGTAGGGAGTTTGCTAAGGCTTCGGTCCGTTCATTTTTGGAAAATCAACAGATATCTACCGAGGTACAAAACTTTACAAAAATAAATTATAATAACAAAAGTGCAAGAGAAACATACGAGACGTAGGGACCAGTTTATAATGTACTCCGTTGTTATGAGAACTGCATTCAGACATGAAAGGGGCACTAGCAGCATGTATGTCGACTACCGCAAATCATATGACTTCGTGCCCCACAGCTGGCTTAATCAGGTGTTGCACCGTTACAAAGTCCTCCACACAAATTAAAACGTGCCTGCACGCATGTATGAAAGACTGAAAAACTAATAATATCAACCTGAAAATACCCCGATGAAGCAAGGAATATTCAAAGAAAACTTTTAGTTCCCTGTGGTGTTGTGGTTTTAATAATATCTTGCGGCGATAAACCGGCCCCATGTGGACAGAGGGTGGCTTCAGAAAGGTGAGCTCTTCCCAGAGAAAGAAGCGTTTATGGCTGCCATACAGGATGAAGTGATTGCCACTCGCAACTACAGAAAACACATCACTAAAGAACTTAATCTTCCCACCGACCTGTGTCGTCAATACAACAGTGCCATTTAGACTATACAACACATTACTGCAGTGTGGTGTAGAACCCACACTATGACGTCTATATTAAAAAAATTTAAATAGTTCAAAAACATATTTTTGTACCATCTTTCCTACAGCCCCACTACAAAAATACATTACTTTAAAATGAATACGTTAAAAGAACCATGCTGGATAATATGTTTCTGTTCAAATTGGTGAATGGATTAGTTGACTGCCCGAATCTGCTCTTGAAAGTTAACTTAAATGTACCTATTCAATTATCTAGAAAGACTAGATACAATTTGTTTACCCCCAAGAGTTCTAAATCAAATTTAGGTTTATTTTCCCCTTTATATAGAATGTTCTCTAAATATAATTCTCTGTCTAAGTCCACTTCCATCGATATTTATTCCGATACCTTGCACAAATTTAAATCTAAATGCTTGGTCAATCCCTGAGTGGTTGAACCAACTATGCGATTATTGTTATATAATATGTTTCACTTGAAGTTTCGTAAGTATTAAAACTAAAACCACTTCTTGTATTTTAAACTAGATTAAATTCAAAATGCCTGTTGTCTGAAATGCATGTAGGTAGTTGTCACCTATAATCAAGTTTGCGTTTATCTAAATGTTCATCTTGGTCATGTTACTTATATCATATTGTTAATGTAATCTTGCTGGTGATCTTAAATAAATAAATAAATAAATTACTAGTGCTTGTAAAGTATTGGCCAACACGGACTACAAACACCGTCACGACCAGGTTGCCTCAGTTATCTACCAATACTTAGCCCATAAATACAATACATATTATAAGTATAAACCTAACCCTGTTCTGGAAAATAACAAACACAAAATATATTGGGACCGCACTATATTAACAGACCGAACCACTCACTATAACAGACCCAATATAACAATTCATGACCAACAGCAAAACGTAGTATACTTCATTGACATAGCAATTACCAATACTTATAACATCCGAATCACCATCAACGAAAAACTTACCAAATACACAGATTTAGCGATTCAAATTAAAATACAGTGGAAAATACAGACCGCCCATATCGTACCAATAGCATTATCAGCCACAGGAGTCATACCGAAAACACTTAAGAAGAGCCAATACACACTTCAGGTACATCACAACCTTCTTAATGTTGAACTAAATAATAATAATAAAAAGCTTTATTGTCAAACTATAAGTATCACAAGTACATACAAACTTATTCTAATAACTAATTAACATAAGATATAAAAAAAAACATTAATATCTAAAGTTAAGTTTATCAAGAGTGTATTATTTGACAATAGGTACCAGTCTCAGCTACCTTTTTCTGCCTTGTGTTTTCCCCTTTGTCAAACATACAGAATAGTAATAAATAACACCTAGTGGTACAAACGTAAGCGTATGGAAACAAAAGGGTCTGCATAGGCGCCACTACAGAGACCTTCAACAGCCCCTTGCTGACATATCAACATCCAATACCAAATATACCAAACCCAAATATACCGGATACCAAAACCTTCATAATCGCTATTCAAGATGAAAACAAAGAATTATTAAAAAAATACTGAGGAATCACCAGACAAAAGATAGAGAATAGCCCAGAACATATTCAACACTAGCTGTGCCCGCGACTTCGTTCGCGTGTCCTACAGGATTTAACATACAGAAGTTGTTTCCCAATAACGCCCGTTCCCCTGGGAATTTTGTAATATCGCGTTGCAAGTAAGCTTTACGTCCATTAAGGTACCTGCATGCCAAATCTCAATCATCTATCTTACGCGGTTTAGATTTTTTGATACAAAAGTTTTTTTTTTTCTGTTACCCCCGTTCCCGTGGGAATTTTACAATATCCTGTTCGACTAAGCTTTAAATTTATTAAAGTACCTGCATGCCAAATTTCAAGCGTCTAATACAAAAGGATTTTCCCGTTAATTCCTGTTCCCGTGGGAATTTCGAATTATTAACGAATGCCTATGTCATAACATCTACCTGCATGCCAAATTTCATCTGGATCTGTCCAATAGTTTGGGCTGTGACGACTTCGTCCGCGTAGAGACGTTTAACGGGTAAAACATTACTTCCTTATAGCGCAGTCGGTTAAAAAGTAGCCTATAACCTTTTCTAGCCTCTGGACTATATCTGTACCAAATTTCATTTAAATCGGTCCAGTACTCTATGCGTGAAAGCGTAACAGACAGACAGACAGACAGACAGACAGACAGACAGAGTTACTTTCGGATTTATAATATTAGTAAGGATATCGCCTGCAGTGTTATAGTGCAGGTACAGGCACGATAAAGTAGCTGTAATGTTTAGCCCTCAAGTATGATTTCCTAAAAAGAGATTACCATTTTATAAATATAAACCAGATGCAATACTAGGAAATGAGAAACGACAGAACAATTAGGAAAAACAGTGCACTATACCGGACCGGATCCTAATATAATCAATAAACAGTTTATTTAAAAGACTTAGCCAGATGACTACTAAGCCATAACCTCCAACCAACCCTCACCGAAAAGATGAAAAGGTATCGTAACCTATCTATAGAAATATGAATATAACAAAATAGTGCCATTCGTAGTCTCACAACTGATTATATTCTTCGATCACTACATACAAGTTTCATTACACTTGACATACCCTCACACATTATAAACTCGTCCAAAGGCATCAATTCTAAATACATACCATTTATTTGATATCCTCTTTGGAGAGTATGAACTTAAACTAATAAAATAATAATAATCACACTTTGTACTGCTGTAGGAACCCTAACGTAAAATTTCCGTAATTCTCAACACCTGCAGCCGGAGGTTCCTACAGGACGACTTCTCATTCCCGTCAGAGTAATCACTTGGCAAGTGACCTACCGTCTAAAACATTAAAATGTAAATAATAAAAATGGAGAACCTAATATCGTAGGAAACAACAATAATAACTGATAATAATAACCAGGCCCAGTTCCACAAAACCTCACTCCATAGGCCCAAATATTTACATTCCAATCCGTCCTATATGTTTCTGCGCCGGGTATTACTGCAGAGCGCATCGTCATGTGCATACAGGAGTAGCATATCCATTTCACACTTATAGTAAACGTCCCAAGGGGCCACTACGTGTTGGGCCTGTGCTCACACGCAAGTCTTCCACAAGGGCCGGGAAATTAACCCTTACTGTGATCATCGCAACAGAGACAATAAAATGATAATAATAATTGGTTAAACAAGGCTAGCTACTCACAATAATGCTTTTGATTGACTCATTTAATTTACTTATATACCTTAGCATATCCTCCGGTGACCGACTGAAAAGCTCCCATGGATAACAGCCAACAGTTAAACCTGCCATTCCTCCCATACAAACAATATCAAACCACTTTTGATGGAATGATTTGCAAAACATATTTTGAGGTAGAAGAAAAATAAATGGGAGGAGTACATAACCTTGTGAGTTGTCAAGTCCAGCGCTCGGTGAGCCGGGGAGTCCTCTGCTTGTTTCTCGTTTTCTGCTGCTCCGGCTTGTGACGCTCCATCTCCGTCTTCCTCTCCCGTAAGTGCTGAAGCCGCTCATGCGAGCGCGATGCACGTGAACGGGATCCCGTTCAACTGCACGCTCGCGGTCGCGATCCAGTTCTTGAATCCACCGATGGCTGTGGCTGCGACTGCGTCTCCGTCTGACTTCGACGAAAACGGCTACCGCGATCCTGCACCACGCTCCGTGGCTGACCGCGACTCAGCCTGCCTCCATCGTCGTCGGTGCGACCAGCGCCTCACGTAGGAGTTTTCAATCGGCGATTCTTGTCTTGCTCCGTTGTTTCATGTAAAAACAAAATGATACGGCATTAGACTCACTTCTCAAGTGAGACTCAAAATCCTAAATTAGGTAAAAATAAAACTTGATGTATCTCGAAAACGAGGCGTCCTATCACAAAATGGATGAAATTTTCGGGTCCCTCTAAGACACCCTCACCCACACTTGTACTCCAAAACTTTGACCTCAAAAGTGACTTCAAGGTCAGCCCGAAGTTAAGATTTCAATAATAGTGTATAAATACAAAAATAAAAATATAAGATCAACCGTCACTTCATTCAAATTATTGCATCCCGTTATTACGTTATTGCACGCCAGCATATTATTATTATTATCTCATTTTCTAAAAGAAAAATTATTAATACTAACTTAATCTTTCATATATTTTAGATTAATATTGTATCAACTATATCGTTGGGAATGGTAATTTCAAATACTTTTAGGCATTTTTATGCGACACTAAAATTGTCTGATATTGTATTTTACACTTTAATATCAATCACCCGGCCCACAGCATACCAAGGCCTGCGTTATAAATGCCAGGTAACGGATAAACTTACTTATATACCTATCCTTGCAACTACGTATACACCCAAGCCAAGACAAAAAGAAATGTTTGTCTTGTGCGGGATTCGAACCCGCGACACTTTTAGTTCAAAGGCAACGTTCGTAACCCGTGGACCAAATCGGTCGTCACTGATAACGGTTACCCACCGTTAAGTATTTTATATTTAAACTTCATTTTCCGTTATAAGACAAATACGGGTACTTACCACTTCTGAAGTATAATAAAACACTTAATACACAGCAACACGTTTATTATTGCAGCACTCAACACCTTAATCTATAAATTACATCTTATGTTTCGTTTACTCCGCTCACTACATCTCATGTACCAACGCTCGGCATAGAATGCCGTTCCGCCATCTTTTTTCACTAGTGTTGCCCATCTATCGATTTCTAAAGTATCGGTTTACAACCCAACCAAAATAATCCGTTTTAATACCATAAATTAAAATAATATTTAAAAGAAATATGACAATAATTGGGCTTAATAGTGTAAATAAAAATTGATAGCTAAATCACATCTACTAAAAACATTATATCCCTTACAATCTCTAAAATATGTAACATTATTATTATTATTAATTTATTGCCTTGACATTATAAGATACGTGAAAAGACGCTGATGGGTAAAAATTACCCATAAATGTTTACTTTGTCTCTCCTGGCCAAATACTGCGCGCAAAATGGCTTATATTCAAAATTTCGGCCTGACATACATCAGCTAAAGGTACCTCGCGAAAAAAAAAACGAATAAGATAAATCTAGACACGCGGTAGCGTGTCAAGCCAAGGTTCAAGAAACAGAACTGGCGAGCCGCACCGTGTGTAATATTACACGAACCATTTGGAACCACTTTTGAACCCCTCATAAATCAAAAACTATTTCACATAAACGTATTAAATTTGGCTCATATATTGTGACTTGCGAGATAAATATGTGTTCTAAATTTCATAAGCTTATCTCAAACAGTTATTTAGATATTAATGTCCAAAAATACTCATTTTTATCATTGACTGACTGACAGATCAAAATTCTAACCCAGTTCTAAATGACCTAGAGAGTTAAAATTTGGTATGCAGATAGGTAATTACATGAATACAAAGGAAAAAATAAAAAACTGGCAATTTTTTAATAACTAGCTGTGCCAGCGACTTCGTTCGCGTTTCCCCCGTTTTTTACACATTTTCCATTGTATCATTGCTCCTATTGGTCGCAGCGTGATGTTATATAGCCTAAAGCCTTCCTCGATAAATGGTCTATACAACGCAAAAAGATTTTTTCAAATCGAACCAGTAGTTCCTGAGATTAGCGCGTTCAAACAAACAAACAAACAAACAAACTCTTCAGCTTTATAATATTAGTATAGATAATATTAGTATAGATTAGGTTAGGTTCTATTATGAACGCTTGACATAAATACCTTATTAGTGCCTAATAACGCCTATATACCGGGGAAGGCAGAGCACTAAGTATATATTTAGGTATACTTACTTATTTACAATTAAGAGTAGGTACTTATAGTCGGTTTTCATATTTGTTACTTAGGGTAGGTACCTACATAAAGTCTAGTTTTAGTTTTGAATTTGTCCCTTTCAAAGGACCCACGGCGTTACGATGATATATACTTTTCTACAAAAAGTAATGATATCCAATCAAAAACATAAATATGAAATGAGAGCCAAGTTCAATATTGCCTTGGTTGTTGACTTCAGCGACAAAAGAAGTGAGATCTAAATGGGTGCCAAGTTCAATGGTCAACCCTGAAATTTATTTATAAGTAACACTATAACATACCTATCATATCTTCTTATAACATAAGATAATGTATGGTGGTAGCCTATGAAGGTCTGTCTTGGCTAGTTTTCATATATGAATTATAGCCGTCGCAAGTTCTAAGCCTACAAATATTTGTCGGTTTTTATTTTATAATTCCGAAAATTTGGATTGTTGGTAGAAACTAGCAAGCGAACATAATAATACGTTGGTAAGTTTATAGAAACTAGCCAAGACAGACCTTCATAGGCTACCACCATACATTATCTTATGTTATAAGAAGATATGATAGGTATGTTATAGTGTTACTTATAAATAAATTTCAGGGTTGACCATTGAACTTGGCACCCATTTAGATCTCACTTCTTTTGTCGCTGAAGTCAACAACCAAGGCAATATTGAACTTGGCTCTCATTTCATATTTATGTTTTTGATTGGATTTTAAACTTTCGCGTTCCATTACACTGAAATAAGTCTTTATGGGTCTTCACGCGATATTAGGAGTAGCAAAATTACATAGCTACTTACTGCCCGACGTTTCGACTTTGAAAACAAAGATATTGAACACGTCATTTATAAGCTAACGTATAGCTTATCGGTCGTGCATACAGTTTCCAGAGCCTAAAATTGGAGAAACAACATGTGACAGTGTAACCACTAGAGCTCAAGACAGAGGCGTCGCCCTCACGGCCATTTCGACGAGTTGACTTCCCTAGGTCAATGTTTGGGCTGGTCTCGTAATTAGCTCGCGTCTATTGTCCGTCAAACGGAGTGTTGGCTCAGCCTGGAGCCGAAAGGATCCGTGTGTGGGCCGGGCAGTGTCTACTATTGTTCCAACGACGGCTGTTTGTTACCAGAACGGGTCGGGCCTAAACTCACTGCATTGTGCCTCGGGTGGGGAAGTTACATCTGTTCACGGACTACTTTTGCTTGTGTAAATGTTTTTGGTTCCTAAGGCACTTTGCACTATATAAAACTTTAAGAGTAAGTAGTTACTCTGGACACGATAAACTGGATACCTTATAATATACGTATATGTAAAGCATTTAGTAATTGCAGAATTCATGGTTGATAACAGGTTTCTCATACCTCTTCCTTTAGATTTGGTTGAGAATTACAGTTAAAATTTATATTTAACCAAGCTTATATAAAATCTTATTTTCATCATGTATTCTTGATAAATATAATATTTAAGCTTAATTTAATCATTTATATTCGAAATTAGGGTGCGAGAACTTTTATCACATTATACTCTTCTATCCCATTCATCGTACATCAACATTGAAGAAACGATACTCTTGAAACTTTATTATCGTTCAGGCAATAATTAAAGGGCTTATAAGGTCGATGCCTCGTGTCGAATAACAAAGTGTTTACTGGATCTTAACCTTTAAGGCGCTATTGAGTTTTTGAAGGGGTGAATGTTTTCACTTGTCGAATGAAATTAGCGAACATGAATATGAGAGCTTTTGTTTTTTGTCAAGATTAAACGTTATATTTACAATATGTAACATATTTAGACCATGTTTCTACATGAAGTATACATGATGATATGTCACGGCATATTTAAGACTCGTTGTAGTACTTACTACATAATCACAAATTAATATTAATAATAATTATTATTGTGATTACTTTAGTGTAATATAATTACATTTTTTATTTTTAAGTTTCCAGTGTTTATTTCTTTCTAATTAATACGTTTCATTTACGCATCTTGTGACATAAGTACCTACGAAATGAATCTAAGTAATTAAAAAGATATAAATATTGCAACAGCAAAGAGTTCCGCGAAGGAACTATTAATACATCGAGAAACACTAACAACGCTACCGTTACTTAAGGAAATATGTTTATTTGTGTTTTGCCCAACTTGCGTGGAAGCGCGAGTCAAGAACTTAACACTATTAACAACTTGTGCATAACTATAAGCATGCAATTATCGACCATAACCCCTTGACTCAAGGGGTGTTTGGGGTGCACAGTAAACTTTGCGGGTGGGCAACTCGAAAGCCCAAGGCGCGATAAATAAATAGTTGTAGGTCGAAGTTGCCGTCAGAGTTACTTTGGAACGTCTTTCCTTTACTTCCGATTTTTCTTCACCTGGTGAGTTATTTTCGCTTTTTAGGGATCCGCGGCGGTTCCGGAAAAACAGTTTGTTAAGTCTCTTGCGAACGGAATTGAATATTTATTTTATAACGTGTCTTCAAAGAAAAAAATAATGATTCCAAAAATTAAGTGCTGTACAGTATTTAATTTACCTACTTGTATTTATAGATGCATCGACTTTGATATCACATGATGTTTAATTATTATATTGTACAACAAACAAAAATATATCTTGTTTTCTCATTTAAGTCAGAGACTAAATAAAATTTTATTCTCAATTTTTTTATTGATGATAATAGATAAAGTTTTGATAGCACAATTTACACAGACACTCCCTGTGTACCTTTAGTAATATGACGAAACCTTATAAAAAATCCACTTTTATTAGATATTTGATCATCGTGTATTGTATTTACCTACCTCGTATTTTCGGTGTGTAACTTATATTGTGAACTGTATTGCATTGTTCAAAAGATAATAGATCAATTTTTTTTTAACATATACCTACTTATTGTTACCTTTTGACCAGCACGTGCTTTGCTTCGACTAAATCCTTAATAATATTATAAATGTGAAAGTTTGTAAGTATGGATGTATGGATGTATGGATGTTTGTTACTCTTTCACGCTCAAACTTCTAAACCGATTTTCATGAAATTTTGGTATGATGGTAGCTGGCACTCTGAAATAACATATAGGCTACTTTTTTTTTAAAATTCAAACCCCATGTGGTTCATTGGGGGGGTGAAATTTAGTATGGGAGAATTTTTACGTGATTGTCGATTTTTATAAAACTTGATATAACTTGGTATGGAGGTAGCTAGCACTTCGGAGAGACACCAGCGCTATTTTTTTTTAAATTCAACCCTCATGGCGGTCATTGGGGGGGTAAAAATTAGTATGGGAGAACTTTTACGTTTATAGATTTTTATATACGTGGTATGGAGGTAGCTGGCTATTTTAATACATCATTGCTACTAAAACCCATTAATACGCGGGCAAAGTCGCAGGCGGCCGCTAGTATTACATAAAAACCTTTCTCTTGAATTCTTATATCTATAAAAAAAACAATTGAATCAAAATCTGTTGCGCAGTTTTAGAGATTTAAGTTTACATAGGGATATAGGTACAACTTTGTTTTATACTATGTAGTTATTTATTTCATAAATATCTCTCTAATTTTATGACACTTTGTGGTCAGGAATTAACCATATTTATTTAGGTAATGCAGAATTTATTGACATAGCCAAAGAACTCTTGGACCGAAGTCCGACTCTCACTTCCATATTTCCTTTGTCCCGATAGTTGATAAGTCCGGCGCGTTGCGGAGGTATTATGAGAAGTTCGTTGCATTTGCATTTTTTATTGACAACTTTTATAAGGTAAGACAAAATGTCTTGAAAAAGAACTCATTGAAGAGAAGAATGTAGGGAATACATTTTTACAATATACTCGTAATTGTAAATGAAGAAGAACAAATGTTAGATGTACTCGTGCACAGAGGATTCGGTTGCATTTAATTTAATTGTGAGATAAAGTTTTGACTGGCTCGGTGGAACAGTGGTTAGTGACCCAGGTTCATTACCTACAGTTCCAAGAGTCGTAGGTTCGATTCCTACTCGGGACAAATATTTGTGTGACGAACATCGGTGTTTGTTCCGTGTCTGGGTGTGTATTAAGTATTTAAGTATGTTTGTGTATCCACTGTTGATTCTGATATCTGTAACACAAGTCATAAAGCTACTTACCACGGGATCAGATTAATGTATGTGATGTTGTGTAATATTTATTTATTTAAAGTGTTGCTTGCCGTTAATAAATTTAATTAAAACTAATAAGATGTTCTATTACGTATGAATCGTTTACTAAAATATTATTTATTCTAGTTTGAGTATTCGTTGTCAAAACGGCTACAGGATAATATATATCATATTTAAACTAGGATTCATGGAAATGCATTGATGGGAATGCGATAATTTTCCTCTACTTAGCGGATTCCTTGAAAAACCTCAGTACAAAAACACGACAAACACAAACGTAAAAATAACCCACCGCTGGCTTTCGCTATCAGAATAATGACAGCAGACAGGGCCCAATATTTTTCATCTGCCAAGCAAATGCGGGGCGACAGACGAAACGAGGCGGAAAAACTATTTTGCGACACGCCGATTATCTGGGGGCACCTCGACGCCCCCAATAAAACCAATATCGAATCATAACCCGAGACCACTTTACGTGCGACCGCAGCCGTTAGCCAGCGACTCAGAGCGGATTAGGAGCAAAGAGGTCATGTTGTCGTGGCGGGCAGGCCCGACTCACGCCTCGGGGACCCTCTCCGCCAATGCGGGCCCGCCGCCGAGACGCGCGCGCACGATTGGGTATGCGTATAATGATCACGGGAATAAATACCGACCGGTAATATTCCGAACAGATTGCCAAAGAAAATTACATTTGGACCGGATCCTGCAAACATGTTTTCGGTTATATTCGGTGCCCGCGGGGAGGTTTTCTTATCCGATTCCGAAGATTTGATTGTGTGCTAAATGAGTCTTGTTTATTAGTGTTGCGATTGCGATCCGGCATGATCATCGGGCTTGTCAAATATTATTACGTGATTTCAAACTCAATCTCTCCCGAGAATAAAATGTGGCTTCTATTTTGTGGATAAGTAAGTCTTGATTTGAATTCAGAATTACCGAATTGCTTTTACGTATAATAAATTGGACATTTTCTTATAAAACACTCACTCACTATCATTTTGAATCTCAAGATTTCGCGTGGAATAATAAAGTGTAGTTGTTAGCTATCTATCACGAGTAACGATTTACAGAAATACAAATGCTTACCTTATACAACAGTGCACAGGTTTGATTCCCAGCTGAGTCACTGAGATGCGACTGATGCGAGTCACGTAGCCGTAGCGGTAAGCTTCGTAGCGGTTACCGTCGTAGCAGTAACCGTAGCAACTTTGTCATCGCTAACTCGTGTTCTGCCTGAGAAAGCATTGCACGGCTACGAGTATGCTGTCTACGAAATTGATTGGTGTTTTAGCACTTACGTTAATTATATTAGACTAATAATTTTTATATCGCTTACCTACAAGTATTTCACTACTTTACCTATAGTTGTGTGGAATGTGTAGTTCAAAAAATGGAATTATTTTTATATTTTTGCATGCTCATATGCATAAGCATTGGGTTATAAAACCTCAGTAATATTTAAAACCAAAAACATTTCATATAAAACACTTGGCTTCAATTTCCCGATTCGTAACGATACGGTTGTAATAAAAACAATTCAATTAAGTATTCAGACTTTATTGCGCTTTTGTATATACTCATACAATCGATATCGTTAAATTCATTGGGAAATCTCTTCAAGCTGAAGTGGCTGTCATTGGAGATGCCATTAAAACGCCAGTTACATTTCCTGCAGCGAGCCAATGGACAGTGGACTTGGAGTATAAAACGCAATAGAGATGACTTGGAATTGTTAAAATAATATAATTTGGAAAATAAAATCCCATATTCCCAACAAATGAGCACATAAATTATAGTTGGTAATAATATTTTGTTAACCCTGAGCCAGACTGGATCTTAATATTATTATGTAAGGTGACTAAGGTCCAAAATAAAGTGGATCCTGTTCTCTCAAAAGTGATTGTTTTCATATAATACGTATATATACATATCACACACATATACTCTCAGTGTACTTAATTAGCTTTTTGTCGACAAAGTTAATTCTATTCCTATTGGGACTTAATACACCTTCCTTAATCAATCAAAAATAAGCTTTATTAACATGTTATTTGCCCGCTCTGGTATCGGTACATCTCTAAGTCGAACAGTAGCAACTTTGTCAGCGGAGCGTTGCTTTATTTTTATGGACACCCGTCGGAGTTACGAAGCAGGTGAAATTCCGCCTTTTACAAAAAAGTTCCGTTTGCCTTTTGATGTAGAATAATGCAAACTGCAAAAGTTCCGCGGCCTGATGGGTAGGGCTTCACTTTCGCCCGTTAAGCGGGTTCTTTAATCTATGGGTGCTTTAGCGGGGAACATTTTTCAAGTTGTGCATTTTTTTAATAAAAACATTATTTTTAATTGAGAAAGGGGAGAGACGGCAGTTTGTGCAGTCAATTTGTGATCGCTACGATTTTTACTTTCGACACGGTCAAAATTTTCCGTTGGTGTAATATTAGATTCAGTTTTAATTATTTTTCCTAAAGATTAAGATAGTATAGTAATTCTTATAATCATTAAATTGAAGCCTGACTTAAAAAACTAAAATTCTAATACAAACTTAGCAAAGATTTATTAATGTAACTTAAAACGTAGGGCTTTTTTAATGAGCAACTTTTTTATTTAATCTCTTCATAATACTTTAGCAAACTTGATTAACCGTCGGGTTCAGTGCTCCTATTAAAAAGTAAATATGTTAATTTTAATATATGAAAACTTTTAAATTGTATAATTTACCACATACATGAAAGAATAATATTATCCGTGAGTAAGTAATGGGTTTGACCATGATCATTGCCGTGGCATCATTGCATTTTGTTGATTTCTTCATTTATATTATCTCATCGACCAAGTTATATTTCTCCCCCAACCACTCCGCTTGCAACGGAAACTTGGTTAAGCTGCAGTAAAACATATCCGTAAGAACGTAGCAGGTAGTTTTCAACTGCCAACGAGATAATTTAGATACGTTACGTAAACTTGTAAAGTAAACAGCAGCAGGAAAACTTGAAATCCCTGATAACCAAGCACGGAAACCCTTACACTATGAGTGAGTTACCAACTTTCACCACCGCAAGTCTGCACACACTGGGACACGAACTGCGCGTTTTAAGCTGCTCAAAGGTATTATGATACCTTTATTTAGGGTTCTGTATTCAAGAGGTGACATTGGTACCCGATAACTAAGTTTTCGATGTCGCGATAGCTAGATAGGTGAAAAAGGTGTTTTACTATGGCCGCTTTAAGAAAAAAAAGATTACGATTTTATCACACATACACGGCGAAATTTATAAGCCCAGAGGATTCATTCCCTGAATGATGTATTTAATTCAATGTTAATTTTTGATCTCAATTTATAATACCATCCATTATTGTTGTCTGTAAGGAACACAGTAAAGTTCCCGTACCGTTACCGTGGCTTCAGGTCCCATTTCGGGTTTCGCATCTTGGGCTTTAGACTTCTCGCTTATTCTGCAACTAAAGCGATTTGTTTAGATCTTGAGTATATTATGTTTCATTGCAACTGTTTTAATGTTGGCACGTAACACTTTTACCGATTCACCGTTATCTAAATATATTTAACTCAAAGGTGACTGACTGATATAGTGAATTATCAACGCACAGCCCTAAACCACTGACAGACGGATCGGGCTGAAATTTGGCATGCAGGTAGATGTTATGACGAAGGCTAAGAAAGTATTACCCGAAGCGAAGCGAGGGCAGGTTACTAGTCATGTATTTAAACTTATAAGCAATATAAACGTAATTTAGTACAATTATTGTAATCAGTACTCTGTAAGCATAAGTTTTGATGAAGATACATAAAATAAAATGTATTGTTTCGGGTTAATCTTATTTTCTTAGTTTAACAACCGGTATTTTAGAAGTTAGGAACGGGTTATGCCAAGTAGGTACCTAGACTTCTTTATATTTTTTGGCTAGTTGGGTAATTGAAAAAAACGGCGTATTATGCATGTGTCTAATACTAAAGATTTTTGTTGTATGTGAAGAGAAGAGAGCTATTAATTTCTATTGCTTGTATTGCTGTGTGTAGTGACTTAGATATGAGACCAGTGGATGATAATGATAATTGGATATTTTACGGTATGTTCGTGCCACATTTGTTTGATTTCATCGGAGAAAGCTATTTATTTTTGGATTGTTTTATTATTAATCACTGGTCTTAGACCAAAGACGATGAAAATAAACAGCGACATTGTTATAGCCAAGTGTGTGTCGTGGGCCGCGACGTCGGCGCGTGACCGGCATGCTGCAGCGGCTACAATAAACATGGCGGTTTAGAGCGTGTAGCGCCACTTTGGCGCCTTTCATCCCTACCTGGTATCGATATGTCCCGGCCCTACGAATTGTTCAAGCGCTTCATCGCTGAAAACATTTACTACAATTGATGATTATACAATAAGTACATGTTATATCGACGTCAAAGGGCACGCGGAATCAATGGAAATGTAGCTTAAATGTAATGCGAAAATTATTATTTTTGTAACATGGACATCGTGACAGTTAATGGCCAATTCTTGGAAATAAAATTATTATGATTTAAATTTATCACGTATTTTTATTAATTTTAATTATATTATTAATCAAAAGCTACTCATTTTCGAATATGATCGTTCAATAAATGCGGTGTTGACGGATTTTAATGAAATCATTATAATAAAATCTACAAAATGTGACTGCCGAAAACAATCTGCCAAGTGGTTTTACCGTTCGCAACTACATTAACCGCAGCAGCGGAATGGCTAATGAAATGTCAACAAATTAATTAAAACTTGCGAAGCCGCCGAAGTTTTTCAGCTAACGAACGTTTAATGGCGGCAATTCGGCACGTGACCAATGCCAGGGGAGAGACGGAGCAGTATACCGATCTCTCTCGCAATATCTCGTCTTGTTTTTTTAATTATCTGACCATCTGAACGGGATTTGGATAAATTCGTTTTATTAATGAAATAGCGTTTGTTCTCACTTGTCCAATCGTAAAAACAGGTCCTGTCCATGTAAAGTATTGCATAAATAGGTACGTAATTTATATGTTTAACGGGTTAAAAAGTGTCCATTCTCAGGTTCTGGATTATATCTGTAGCAAAGTTCATTTAAATCGGTTCTGTACTGTATGCGTGACCGACAGAGTTACTTTATAATATTAGTAAGGAAGTAAAGATTTGGACCTTATAAATTGTATGAAAAGATAATGCATAGTAAAAAAGATGATGCATGAATATTGATGCAAATTAAGTAAATCGCTTTAAAAGGTCAAATTATTCCCTCAATTCAGATTTTTATTCATCAAGGCAAGGCTCTTTTAGAAATACGAAGAATCGATTGTACAGCCAAGTATATTAAGTCGTTAGATGCAAACGTCATCAGCTGATCTGGGTAAGACCTAGCTTTAGAAGGTGATAAGAGCAACTTGCAATAGCGAAGTCTGGTCCCAGGGGTCCCGATGTCCCAGCACCGCGGTGACGTCACCGCCGCGGCTGCACCGACTGGCCGGGATTAACGTCTTACCTCGATGGAGCGCGGAGGCTTGACAAGTGCTGTTACTACTTGCTAAAGGACGTTTCCTTACTTGCTTGTACTTAGATTTGATACGTTAAGAAAACACCAATAATACTTATAAAAAAAGTGTAAAATGCAGTCGCTGGTGGCTCGGACTTTAGAGGTTCAGCTCTTCATTTCTGCCCCGTGCCATTAAGGCATGGAATGCCCTTCCAGCTCATGTTTTCCCTCCCTCCTATGATCCCGGGCTCTTCAGGCGGGAAACTGCATTTAAGCAGGGCTTCAGGGGCTATATTCTATTGTGCCTGTCGACCTCATATTTGGATCTCACTACCGCTTACCATCAGGTGGAGTGAGGTCATCTTGTTAGCCTATTATAGTTTGTGAGTATGGATGGATGGATGTTTGTTACTCTTTCACGCTCAAACGTCTGATCCGATTTTCATGAAATTTATCATGATGGTAGCTGGCACTCTGGAATAACATATAGGCTACTTTTTTTTTCAAAAATTATGGTTTTTTATAAAACTTGGTATAGAGGGGGGATTAGGCTTATCCCCGCTCCATCGACAGACACAATATACCCTATTGAGCCCGAGATTAAATTTTGATACAAGCATTCAAATTTTCGTCCATTAATGTACAATAATATCCTCCGAATCACAGATCACACATGTAGTTATACCTCGTCGGCGTGACATCTGTCGGCGACAAGTGTCGTGTTCCCGCCCGAGCCGATCGCACCTGCGACGATGTTAGCACTTCCAATAGCGTGTTCGTCTTACACCCGGACACGATGTCGCATAGCTAGCTCTTTAGCAACACGACCTGATTGGTGACAGATCGGCTTCGGTTAACGGTTTAACAATCAGAACGGGACTGTAATGTGTGTGTGACGAAGCCGAAGTACACGACTTCAAGTTTCAAATGATCGTATGCGTACAAGATATTAATCAGACATTGTTTGTAAGCTGTTGCTATCTTTTAGCCGAATACTGAAAGGAAATTACTGCTAGATGCTAAGATGAATATGGTTGTGAGTTCAAAACTCGAAGGTAAACGAATTAGAACCTTCTCATTTTAAACGGTTTTTTAATGTAGATGTTGGACGAATGTACAATAAAGAAGAAGTAGGTAGCCCATAAATAGTACTTAGTTGGTTGGACTTAAATGTCATTTATTCAACCTAGTCTTGTTCGTTTCGACCTCTTCTTGTCTAAACCTTCTGTAGATTAGACCAAATCTTTTAGTGGACTTGGCTAGCTTGTTAAAATATCTACGCATTTCACACTACAAAAACCTACGCCAAAAATGCTTGCCCGACTTCTGTAAACATTTTTATACCTTTTTAAATCCTAGACCAATATGCGAGTAATACTCGCCGAGTATTAATGCAAGCTAAATCCAATCATACGACTCGATTACTTTGCAAGATTTGATTTTGAAGTAGAAAAATCACACGTTTTCATCTGGCCCAGGTGTTCGCGCTGGTCTCCGGCAGACAGGTGCATGTAGTCTAGACGATTCTTGGATTACTTGGCTCCTTCCACTTCAATACACGCGACATCCAAACTGGCAAAAAAATCAAGCAATTTGATTCCCTTGAAATAACGGTGTTGATTTGACATTCTTGCACTATGAAATCGATCTTATCGCTGATAGTTGTCCTACAACTTTTGCATAAATTTTTCGACGATTTTAAGTGAAATGACTACCTATTGACATTATAATATAATTAGTACATAATTTTAATATTGAATTATTTGTGACGTAATTATTTTAATATTAAATTTTATGACAATTTATGCACTATTTATATATTTTGTTTGTAATAATTTAATTTTTTTTAGAAAAACATTACACATGAATTTATATATTTATGTCATTCTCTTATTATGATATCTTAAATAATATATTTAGGGCCTGTTTCACCACTTGCTGATAAAGTGTCAGATAGCCTATCCGTAACTTATCTGCCAGATAAATTACAAATTTTGGTTTCACAGGTCTCGAATAACATTATCTGGCAGATAAAGTGTCGGATAACCTATCAGCCGATTCAAGTGGCTGATAAAGATTTTAACTGTAGGATAAAAAGTTTTAAGTGGAGCGGGACGAAAATAGTTTTGTGTTCAGAACATTATTACGTGTTTTGCGTTGATAGCAGTCACAAGTAACACAAAAATTCTAACATGGATTTATTTGAATTTTTAGAAGACGAATTTGATGTTTATTTGATCGTATTGCGCGACCCCATAGGAATCGTGATATTAACCCTAGACCAAATTATGTTTAATCGCTTGACGACCAAGAAGGTAGTTGTTATGCTGACTGTACCTGATAAGTTTATAGCTAATTACATTTATATGTTATTTGAATGGGTAATAAAAACATATTTTATGCAGTGAACATATCATATATTTAAAAAATGCACAAATAACGAAAACACTACACTATCTAATAACTTGCAACTTTGCTGTTGTTAATGTAGAGTAAGAGGGTTTTTTGTAATCCTCTACTTGAATCTTATAGAAAACCTTTCTTTAATAATTTAATTTTTAAAAGAAGATGTTGTTTATCATTCATAAATATTCTCTTTATGATCTAATTCCTTCCCTCTCTCTGTCTCTATTAACGATTGTAAAGGGTTGGTTTCTTCTGCAGAGAAATTATTACTCCTTTCACGCTTCTGTTTTTCCATTTTTGTAAAAACCAACAATAAGTAACAACCAAATATAAGAAATAGAAAATACAAGATAAAATCCTTTTCGCAATCTAATCTTTTAACAACACCACAAAGTAATCAAAACGACAAACAATTTGTTGTTTTTGTCAAACCGGCGTTTGGCGCTTTTGTCAAATGTCAAACCGCGATAAATAAAATGACGCCTGCGTTTCGTTTCTGGTAATACATTTGGAATGCAAAAGTTTTAATTATATAAATAATCTTTATTTTCATTCTTTTCAATTACAAAATTATACTTGAAATTATAAAACAGAGTTGATATAAGTAATTTGGAATAAAAATATTTTGATAAATACTTTTTCAAAATTGTTTTTATAAAACTATAACATAAGCGTCAGTAACGAAACGCAAAACAGTGACGTTCCATTTCATCGACTATTATCTGGCTGATATATTTAACTGTCAGATATTATAACCGAGAGTTTGATGGTGAAACAGAAAAAAGTTATCAGAAGCCTTTATCTGGCAGATAACGATATCTTTCAGATAACTATCCGAAGCTTTATCTGTAGCCGGTGAAACAGGCCCTTAATCTTACAAGCGCTTTGGATTACTATCTGTTAGCATTTAATATATTTGTGTAATAAATAAATTGATAAATAAACCATATAAAGTAATGTCAGACAAGTGGTTAACGCTTGCCATGTTAGAGGTCGCCAGTTCAAACCCCGCCACGTACCACTGTGTTTTAAAATTTGACATTCACATGTACGATTTCAACGCATAAATGGTGAAGGAAAATTTCGTGAGGAAACCTACACATCTACGAAAAATTTCTATGGTTGTGTACTTGTGTAGTCGACCAACACAATATACTTGTTTATGCACGGATGTGGGGACGCATATGGACTGATGATGATGATGATAATTTAACAATGCATGACGCTCATATAATTTTCCGTCCGTTTTAGTTTTGTGTTACAAATAATTATGTTCGGACCAACTATTCATAGCGTATCTCATTACAAATTACAGCAGCTGGTCTACACTATAAAATTGATCGACATGTGATGCCCTGTTAGGGTACAGCAATTAGAAGGACTTATTTAATGCAAAAATAAGTATTTAACTGAGGTAAATTGATTATAAAATCATCTATAACAACAATATTTTTTATTTAATCTTACTAAAACCAACAAAAAATGTATTGAAATGATGAATAAGTTGCACCAATACAAATTATGTAACATTTCTGTATCACTATTTTCCATTTCAGCGGGTTATGAACGCATAACCGTACAACCCAAGGTTCGGGTTTTATCAATTAAATCAGTTTCCCCACAAACGGTATTCGAGCCAAAATATGATATTAACGAAAGTCGAGAATTCCCATTTGAGAGCAGGCATCTCATCACAGAATACCGATGGAAGGAATAATATATTCATAGGTTGAAAGCTACAGCGCTCAATGATCAACTAAAATTATTAGATTTCAAGTTATCCCATGTGCTTGAGGTATGAATTATTTAAGACGCAAGGTCTGGGCTAGATTAATGTAATAGTCAATGGTAAATGCCTATTTTAGCTAGAATTTTTACCAATGTCTTTATTATCTTCATTTGCTGGTTTGAGTAAAATATAATTCCAAAGAGACGCTGAAATAATATTCGTAATTGCATATTTTCTGTTAGTCTTATTCCCAACGCTCATTTAAATATCATAATGAAAAACTTTTAATCATTAACCTTTACTCAATACCATTTATAAAAGCTAAGATATTCACCATTCTCTATTGTGTTTTCTTAAAGTAGCGCAAATTTTTGATAAAGGCATAATGAGGTCTGATATATCAAAACCAGCTATGTCAAATTAATTGCATCATTATTTCAAGACTCATGTTGGAATAAAATAGCACCACTGGGCACTATTACCCGACTGCGCTAGAAGGATGATTATGTAATATACTGGTATGTATGTTTGTGATTTTTTTTTGGACTTTTCCAAGTGCTTTATAAGCACATATGTACTAGCGCACAATTTGTCTAAAGTGGTGATGCTTTCTTAGGCTATGTAAGGCACATAGCACCGGTGTCACAGTTTCTGGCAATTAACTCGGCAAAGGTCACTCTCCTGGCATTACGTCACTGGGGCAATTTGGGCGCTCGGCAGGACGGAATAAATTCAACAAAGTGTCTAACAACCGGCCAACTTTAGCACCTGGGCCGCGCTGGGCCGTAGCCTCGTGGGCTGTGTTGTGAGATGTAGCGTGATTTTAGATATCTGTACGAAATGAATAATTCCTCTCTTCTATGCTTTTATATTTTATTGTACTTGAATTATTACATTCCAAGATCCTGGAGTGGAGGCCACGTACTGGAAAGCGCAGTGTGGGACGGCCACCTACCAGATGGACCGACGACCTGGTGAAAATCGCTGGGTTTTGTTGGATGCAGGTGGCTGTAGACCGGTCGCGCTTGAAAGATTTGGAAGAGGCCTATGCTCAGCAGTGGGCAGCAATAGGCTGAGATGATGAAGTTAAGGTTGTTTATCGCGCTTTATGTTATGGCCAGTCAAACTTTTGTCCTTTCTCAGGCTCTGGCCTATATTACTTATTCAAATGGGTATATGAGTGTAAGCGCGACAGATATCAATTTAGGCACCATTATATAAAATAGCCGTGATTCAGTATCCAAGCTTCTCCGGTACTTAAGTGAGCAATAAAAACAGTAAAATGAATACGTTTATAATGTTAACGAAAAAAATATTTATATTTTTAAACTGTCTTCGTTAAAGTTTAAAAGAGCCGTACTCTCGAAGTTGACGAGTTTTTCTTTTTGATGAAAACTTGACAATCAGGTGTTCTTAATCCGCTTACATCCTTTGTCTTGAAATGGAAGTAAGTCGTTTAAAAACGCCTCAGTTTCGGAGACATAAAGTTGTGTCGCGGACCCCACAGGAAGCCAACCCACACACTTCAAACAAATTTGGATTTAGGACTAACTAGAGATGACGACATTTCTTGTAAAACAAAAAGATTTATTTTTAATAGTCGTACCAACATTGGATTCTATGAAAAGTATTTATAAGTAATTTTTTTTAATAAATAACAAGAAAATGCGTAGACGTCATCAGAAATTACGAGTACAGCGCATTCATGGAACATGAAAACCTCATCAATTTGTCTTTTTCGCAATATTCGTCAATAGTATCAATCGTAAGGCTTGGTAGAAAGCAAATGGTACTACACCTTTTAGCTTCAATGGCAGCTTAATAGTAGAACAGGCGTGAATATACAAAGTCAACTTCTAAAAATCCACTAACATTAACAACAAGTATTAAAACATTGTTTCCATAAACCCATTCGGCAGAAATTTGTCTGTTACGCTACTTTGACCAAGACGTATTCAGCTAGCAAATTGTCCACTTAAGCTTGGTCTGGGCGCTTCCACATATCATCTGTTATATCCTCACAGCATTGTGTGTCAGGGGCAGGCAGGGGAGGCCAGGGTAAACTGGGCACGTACATAGTTGCATCTTGGTTTTACAACCGGTAAGTTATGGGTGCATTCGGGTTTATACATATTGTTTCTGCGAACGTCCGTTGAATATACTCGACGTTTGTTGAAACGTATGACCCAGTTTAAGCTTTGAGTAAGTGTATCTTTAAAGGATTGCGTTAACTTTTATGATTGTTCATTTTTAATATAACTGATAAAAAGGAAAAGTTTTATCTGCGAAAGTAAATGGAGTTTGTATTTCGGAAAATGTTACGTAACACTGTAAGCGAACAAAGCAGATTTTAAAAGTTTAAATTTTAGCCGTCCATCCCGATATTATCATTTCAAGCTTAAGTAAGAAGACCTACTCCACCCAATACAGCTCGTAAACTATAAGCTATTTTGGATTATGCAACACATTCCGATAACACGTATTTGAATGTAAGAAATTAATTGTATGTACCTTTTTGTGAGGTTGGATTATTTTAAAAAGGCTTTTGTTTCAGATGCTCTATGTAGGTTTTTTTTTTTTTTTTTTTATAAAGAGGCTAACAAGATGACCTCACTCCACCTGATGGTAAGCGGTAGTGAGATCCAAATATGAGGTCGACAGGCACAATAGACCATATTGAGCCTGTCGCACTCACCCTGAAAGCCGTGAAAAAGGAGACCACTGCTGCGGCAACAACGAGACAAGGCGTGGAGTCTCGCATTGGTATTGAGCTGTGCGGGTCGGAGTTGGCCAGTCCGCCGGACGGAAGGGCCCCCGTGTCTACGGGTCTCCCAGGCCGGCGGGATGACCCGCTCCGCCCGCACAATACCGCCGCTAAGACTCCACTGGTCCGGCGCTTGCCGCACCAATGGTCCCCCCTGGCTCCGGTTCGTACAGTGCTGATCCCGGAACGCGACCTGACCAAGAGAGGTCAGAGTCACTTGGCGGGTTTTACACAACTGTATGGTGGTAACAGCAACCGGTCGACAAAATGTCTCCCACCTGAACTTGGCGGGTTTTACACAACTGTATGGTGGTAACAGCAACCGGTCGACAAAATGTCTCCCACCTGAACAAAATGTCTCCCACCTGAAAAAGGTGAAAGGTAAAAGGTAAAAGGTAGATCACATTTTTAAAAAAACGAACATGCTTTTATCGCTGTGTCTTTTATACAGGTAGGCAAGTAAGACAATAATCTGTGTCTGGCTAACTCCAAGTCACCTTACATAATTTTTTGCTCTAATCTTTTTTCTTAAGTTAGCCTTTGCGTTCTCAAGGGGGAAACGATTGATAAAAGCACGTGTTATTAGAAAGCCTTATTAAAAGCCCAATGAGCACGTCCCGGTCTCATTAGGGCGACAAAGCAAGTGCAGTTTTTACCGCCTGTGCCGAGCGCAGCGCTTAGTGTCATAATGACCTGGAATTGCATGTGAAAACTTTTTATTGCCGCGTTAGATAGACACCAACTACATTGTCTGCTGCTTTGTTTATTTTTGTAACTAATAACCTACACATACATACAGTGTAGCGTTTAATTTCGTTATTTAAATCGAAACGATCGTAATTGGGATTCTTTGAGTTCCGAATGTGATTCGCGTTCGTTTATGTTTTATATCAATGTGCTGTACAGACAATGCTTGTAATACAGATAAACATTTAAACATAAAAAATATTGTATTGTCTATTTTAATTTGCGCGAGCACTACACATTTGAAATAAAACTAATTTTACGGATTAAACTCGCGTGTATTGGTATTCTAAACATTATTTAGAGATTCGACGTTTCGAGCTCTTTACAGCGCTCGTGGTCACGGTTAAGACTAAAAAAATATAAAAAATATTATTGAAACTAGACGAAGCTTTTACTTGAAATGCCAATCCTTTTTTGTGCCTCTGCAAATCAAAAATATGCACACTACACAATTATTTAGAATATTTTGATTGTAAGATTCCCATGGGTGATCATTTAAAATAACACAATGATATGTTTGTGTGTGTATTATACAAATAATCTATGTTCAATGAGTACAGGTTGTTTCAATCTGTTGGAAATTCCACTTATTGCTGAATTATGAATCAAAATTTCCAAGAATGATTACAGCTTTCAACAACCTGAACCAGTATAATTATTATTTATGTAACAAACATAATGACCTTTGGAATCCAAAGGCTCAATTCAAGGAAAATAATGATAATGATATCAAATTACCTGGTAAGGTTAACATTGCAATAATTATCATTAATAATTGAATCATTTCACAATCTTCTCATTTATCTGCGTACCTTCTCTTAATTATACCTCGGGTATAACATAATTTTTTTAAATTATATTTTATAGAAAGTCAAAAAGCATTGTGGAGTTTAAAAAAATATTTAATACTAGCTGTGCCCGCGACTTCGTTCGCGTGAACTACAGGATTTTGATTTTTTTTTAACTTAGAAGTAGTCGTAGTCCTGTCAAAATCTTTCCTGCCACTTAAGAAGTTAGTCAACCGGAAGAAACATTTAAAACAAAATTATTTTGGTTTATATCATCATCATCTTTTGTTTATCGTGTAATAAATAAATATATTACACAACATCACATAAATTGATCTGATCCTGTGGTAAGAAGCTTTAGCACTTGTTTTTATCAGAACTGTGGTATACATTTAAATATTTAAATAGCACAACCAGACACGGAACAAACATCGATATTGATCGCAGAAATATTTGTGCTGAGCGGGAATAGAACCCAAGAAAAGAAAAAAAAAAAGAAAAGTCCAAGTGCAAGACGGACTCGCACAACGCAATTTATTTTTAAAGTTTACGCAATTCTCTGTACTTGACGTTGCTTTATTCTAAATTTTGAGAATCTGAGTTCTTCGCAGATAGTAGTTCCCTTAGCGAGTGTCAAAAATTGGCAGCATAAATGAACGTTTCTTTTGATTGTGTTGGCTCAGATGAAGGGGCAGTAGACCTGACTATTTGATTTAACTTTCAGTTTGATATTTTCTCCTTGGCAAAAATTGACGATGATAAACGGAACCAATATAGGGGTTCGGTTATTCTTTTCGACGTACGAAATCCTAAAATCTATGTTTATAGTGAACAGCTTCCTCATATTGAATAGATCATCTTCAAGTAATCCTAATTGTTCATCGATCAAAGTGAAATAAAGGACGTCCTATTCCAAAGCCAGGTAGCAGTTTATAGTTAGAGAGGAAAAAAGCGTCCATGGCCGAGTGGTTTAGGTATTTGCTTGCTATGCAAGAGGTCGCCAGTTCAAACCCTGCCACGTACCACTGTGTTTTTCAAATTTTAAATTCATACCTATGTACGATTATTCGACGCTTTTACTGTGTGCTTGAATCATGTTCTTTCTTAATCCCTGGCAAACCCCTCATTTTCTCCTTTCGGATTTTATGCTTTACCAAATAAAATATGCTGATGCTATACTTTTATATTGATTTTCATATTATTTTTTTGAACTCAATATTGAATTTGTTCAATTTGATTGAATATTTAATACCCGGTTGGTGCATACAATGTATTAATCGCATTGTGATCATCTCATCCTTTTTTCTGATACCAAACCCTTGAGTAATAATATCAATGTATGTTTTGACAACCAACCTTCTTCAATTCGACAATATGGAAATTTGAATGCTCTCGTTAATTTTGACAGCTTAAAAATATGTCAATTAGATGACACTATTTTGGTAAATTAAAATTGAAAAAAGGCAACAATTAGAATATTTTCGATACATGTTGTCGATTCAGAACCCTTCTGGTAATTTACGTAATTTAATGGCACTCGAAATTTATCAATTCCAAAAGACAAACTTCACATATTTGACGTATGGTTGGTGGCATAACTCAATATGCGCTTACCAACACATTTTGCGATTCATTTTTATATTATAGATTAAAACACTTATTGTGACATAACTTTAATAGATATATGCTGACGCGACATTTTTTTGTAAATATTAATGTGTTCTACAAAATTGTAGTACATTATATATTTCTAAAATGAATACTTTTCGCAGCGCAAGCGATATAAGGTTTTTTTACATTTTGGGTTACAAAGTTGGGTTTTTCGTACGGATCCCTACTTTTTTGAAAATATAATATAGCCTATAACCTTCCTCGATAAATGGACTATCCAACAGTGAAAGAATTTTTAAAATCGGACCAGTAGTTCCTGAGATTAGCGCGTTCAAACAAACAAACAAACTCTTCAGCTTTATAATATTAGTATAGATGAAATGTAAGAATTACGCTTTTTTATCACGATGTAAAAAAAAATCGGTGAAATTTTGATACAAAAGATTAGATAATAGTTTATCGTTAAAAAATTGTTACAATAACGTACGTAACAAAACATTTAGAAAACATTTGTGGGCCTTTTACTACGAGAAGTTTGATAACAACCTTACTTACTACGGCTGTACTCATGAGCATACATCGGTTTGACAAAATCAAGAGAAGATGACTTGTACAACGAACAAAGCTAATCGTAACTTCTTGCAATATTGCCAGCAGTGCAGTGCGTGTAACAAAGTACTTGATTTATTTCTCATGAACCACCAAAGTCCCATAAGATAGTTACCCAAAGAGCCGTCAGTCACAGAAATCGCGAGAGCAAAATTGTAACTGCCATGCAAGTCGCGGCTCACAGCCGAGCCCTTTGGAAGTCGGTTAAGCGGCCATAAAATTAATTTTATTCCTTCGTCCTCAGGCTATTTCTGGATTAATGCGCCCTCCGCGCGTATAACCAGGCATTATTCAAATTGCGCCGGCCATCCATCCGTGTTTTTTACCAGAATTGGGTTAGGGCCCCTGAGGGTTTGTATTTTAGTTTTGATTGCGAAAATTGGTTTACGTTCTTCTGATTCGAGGGGAGTGTTGGGGTGCGACCTCGCGTTGTACTTCCTCCGAGCGGTTATCTGGAATTATAAGGTTTTATTGGACGTGATTAGAATAACAGCTGTCGAGTTTTCGTTGTAACGGTTTTAGCCGAGTTTATTTTCCTATGGCTTTCGACTTTTTTTCCTTATTTAACATTTTTGTTCGAGCTTTGTCATTTTATTTGTGTTTTTCGATATATTTTTACCGCGATTTCCTTAATCCCAAATCAAACAACATCCCATAAGATTGTCATACGGAACTTTTATCTGTATCTACTATCTCGTACTTTAATACAAAAATTATATGCCTACAAGGAGTACGTCGAATTCAAATATTATTTTTGGTGGTACGATCAAAATTTAATTTATCAGATAGAACTAAAATATCAATGCATTACTAAATTTTAAAGTTAAAACTGTAAAATCACAAGTACTTGCCAATTAAAATGACTACGATAAGTGCCCCTCCCAAGAGAATACTTCCCGAAACTATCCTCAAATTCTAACAAATAACATCATACTCCCCGACGAGATAGCTCGGTTCAACTTCATTCTGATACCATCCCGTTATAAAGCGAATGGTTAAGAGTTGAACTTCGCCCAAGTCCCGAACGCGGCAAGTTGCGCCTCTTAAGTTAAAGTACGTGGGGCATTACCGTCACAATAAGTCTTCGCTTAAACCAGTTCAAGTTGCGGTCAAATATATTATAAGTACATACTATCGTACAATCTAGACTTTGGAGTCAGTAAGGTAAATATAACTATATCAAATTTAAACATCTTTTTTTTATAAGCGACCCCGGCTCCTCGAGCTATCGATATCGACTCAGTCCAAATCATCCGAGGCGATAGTATCCTTCCTCCCCTTTTCTTTCCCCCGTCATATATCCTTGCTGCTCGTGGGAACGCAATGACCTTGTTAAAACAATGCACAAGGCAGAATGGCGGCGACGTGGTCCACAACCCGTCACGTCACGTTTCCCACAGAGGTGAAAAGTGGATCGCTGGAAGTGATCTCTACCTACCCCTCTGGGAAAAAGGCGTGATTTTATGTATGTATGTTTTTTATATTTAGGGTTCCATGAAAGCACTCATAAATCGTAAATTAAAGTTATGCCTAAGTAATTAATATGCGTAAACTGCGATAAAAGTACCTTTTTAAACCCGTTGGGATAGATTAATGATCTATTTTTGAAATGCACATAAAATACGCCTGGCGGTGTGGCGTGCCCAACACTGATAAAATAAGTATCTGCTTTAAAGTAAATATTTTACAAAGGGTTATTTTCAAAAATATACTTTAATTTTGTATCTCTGTATTATCTACGTGAAACAATAACAACTAATAATGCAGCCTCTACAGTTTACATGCTTAGCGCATAAACAATATCTTATTAAATCGCTCTTTCATTTCCAAGAAAAAAAATCTAATCAATTTCTATTTGAAACAAGAAAAGTGTAACAAAATGCAATAAAGCCTTACCCTGTGCGCCGCTGCAAAGTCTCTAGCAATTTCTTCGGTGAAGCTTAGAAATATCAAATTTTGATGGGGCCGTCACTTACCCGAAGACACGACATCCCTTAATGAATATTCTATGGGGGAGTCGGCCATGCTAGTGATGGGAAATGCGAGTCTTTTCCAAGTCAAGTTCTATTGTGGCTCGGACTATTAGTTGACCAATTAGATACTTACTGTACTGGTACTATTAAATATACATCATTTATGCGAGTACCTCTACTAATGAACAGAGGCGTATTGCTAATGTACTACTTTCCACGGACTTTCGTAAGTCTTACCTATTGCTAAAGAAAATTTGATCCTAGTCATCATCATCATTCTCCTGCCCTTGTCCCACGCTAAGTGGGGTCGGCGCAACATGTGTATTTCTTCCTACCATTCGTCATCTCTGTGTCTACTCCTTTCACTCCCATATCATCTCTCTCTCATTTGATCCTAGTATTATATCATTTAAATGCTATTCATACTTGTCAAGCTTCTCATTTCAAATGTTTTTTTATTATAAAACACCAATAAAGGCTAATATGAAAACATATCAAACATAACTCAAATAATCAAAAAAACCGTAGCTATTTCGTAGATATGTTATCTACGAAATAGCTACGAATTTTCTACGAAACGATACACGTGTAGTTAGTGATGTAGTAATATTGGTGGAAACGCGGAAGAACTAATATAATCTAAGTGCCCTCACCTCGACAAGCTTATATTGGACTAGGTTCGAGTCCCAAAGACTCGATTCACTGGCGATCCTATCGGTGTCTCCGAGCAAAGGAAACGGAATCCAGTATTACGTTGCAGCTTAGCGTTCGGGTGCCTTTCAGCCGATGATTGATTCAGGCGGACACCGCTCCATTATTGAGCCGTTTGATTAACATTAGTGTATAATTTAGTGATAGGAACAACTGAACGTTAAAACGAATTAACACTGCTTTCTGATGAATGGTAAATGATTCCATATTATCATTCGTTGTCTTAAGAAATGGGTTAATTTCTTCCGGTAAATAAGAAAATAATAAACTTTATCGGTAATCTTCAGTGCATGACCGCTATGAATCAATTGCATATGCGTATTATGCATGCCCTAATTAAAACATAAGTGAACTCTAAGCAATAAAAGTGGGATGTTGCACATTGTGGCAAAGTTTAAAAAAAAAACACTAAAATGTAGATTAAAACCTATAACATAGTTTTGAAGGCTAAAAAAGCACCCATTCCACAAAATATAGAATTAAATAAATAGAACATATATACATACATACAATCACGCCTTTTTCCCAAAGGGGTAGGCAGAGATCACTTTCAGCGATCCACTTTTCACCTCTGTGGGAAACGTGACGTGACGGGTTGTGGACCACGTCGCCGCCATTCTGCCTTGTGCATTGTTTTAACAAGGTCATTGCGTTCCCACGAGTAGCAAGGATATATGACGGGGGAAGGAAAAGGGGAGGAAGGATAAGGAGAGGAAGGATACTATCGCCTCGGATGATTTGGACTGAGTCGATAGTAGCTCGAGGAGCCGGGGTCGCTTACCCGTATACCGTTCACCAACCACCGGACAGATAATTGTGACTGGTATCCCCTGACTGGTGAATAGAACGCATTTCCGAAAACAGAACTACTAACATAAAACGATTCCTCACAAAATAAAATGATGAATTTACGATTCTTTTCTGTCATCTAGGCAAAAAATATCTACGAAAAACTCCCGCAGTTTAATGGAAAGTTACAATCGTTTGCATAACTTTGGCGGTTAACTCAAAACACGGCGACTCGGGCGCTGATTTTGTGCAAATGCAATATTAATGAGATGCAGTTCGGTGCACTTGCTAAATTCGTTGTGGCAACGACTCGCTGCATCGGCGGTGCACCGATGACGGCCGGCCATTAATGTGCTAGTTGGCTTCATTTTTATTTTTATTGAAAAATATTTAAGTGGTCACCCCGAAAGGTCAACGAGAATTTTATGCTACCAGTCGTGTTTCGATTTTAGTTTTGACTGGCCGTGTTTATTTATGTCAGATTTTACTCAATAGCAAAACACTTATTTAGTGCTACGGTAAAATTTTTACTTTATTTTCTTCATATTGTCTGGTCGTTTTTTAATAAACCCAAGTAATTTTGACAAATAACAACTTAACAAGCTTTTGGTTTAAAACGATTTTTGCCTGCCATAAAGTACTAAGACAACGCATGAGCAAAATGAAATCCTTTCCAACAGAAACATACTTCAAAAAACTCAAAGATACAATAAAAAAGTTAATAAAGTCATTACGTTATTAATATACGTCGAAAATGGTCAAAAGCAGTACAATATCTCTGTATTCAGCTGGCGCGCAGTGTATCAAACGCGTAGCAATACTGTAGAGTGTAGCCGACACGTCCGCGCCCGAATAAAACTGCTATAAATAAATGGAAAGTTCGGCCCGGGTCCCGGAGACCGAACTTGTTTAATAACCGCCGTGCACGGACGATGGATCGGCTATTAACCGGTAACCGAATAACTGTTTATGAATCGCCGTTGCGTTGTTAGTGAAGTGGAAGGGAAACGTTAGATGGTTGGCTTGTTATCAGTTGACTTTAAGCCAGGGGTTTTCCATGTCGATGTCATTTTTCTTTTTTTAAGTTTTCGTGTGTGACGTAATTCTTTGAGCGATACAATTTAAAATTTACCCAAAGTATGGAAGTTGAGTGAAAAAAATTGAACTTTACAAAACGTTTTAGGATGAAATTGTTACATTATTTTTATTTTTATATCTAAAGTTCTTGATATTTAATTTAAGAAAATCACAGTAAAATTCTATAATTGCACACAATTAAAGTAACTATGATCTAAAAGGGGACAAACTTTATTTGTAACCTTTGATACCCTTTCACATTCGAGATTCAGTTTAAAAATTGATTGCACAGCAATCGCATATATTCGCAGCACCACGATTTATCAAATTTTATCCATCACAAGCTCGTAAATATCGATGTCCTATTAAATATGTTGGACGTGAGAGAAATATGCACAAACGTACGGACGGACAACGTTTACAGCCGTTTTATATGAGTGGACAGGACGTTATTTTGTTGGTTCATCGCAATATTTTAGCGTTGATTTTATCCTACCGTATAGCTGGCTGTAAACAAAAAGAACACATTGTAAAGGAGATCGATTCATAAAATAATATAACTGGCAATTTAACTAAAAATATTGTCAATGCAGAAAACATAAAATGACGGATTTGTTTAGTCTTTCCCTAGAGGTTTAGTTCCTCTTTTTGCCCCGTATCATTAAGGCATGGAATGCCCTTCCAGCTCATGTTTTAGCTCCCTCCTACGATCCCGGGCTCTTCAGGCGGGGCGTGAAACGGCATTTAAGCAGGCCTTCAGGGTGAGTGCGACAGGCTCAATATGGACTATTGTGCCTGTCGACTTCATATTTGGGTATAACTACCGCTTACCATCAGGTGGAGTGAGGTCATCTTGTTAGCCTATTAAAAAAAACTTCTTATTTGAAGTTTTCTGATTAAGTTTGTATGATGATTTCCTGCACAGGACAATATCTCGAACTTTAGTGTAAGAAAGAATATTCACATTTGGCTTAACTATGCTTTACAGGTTGGCCTAACTATTTCAGCGAAAAAGCGTCGATGGCCGAGTGGTCGTTGCTTGCCATGCGAGAGGTCGCCAGTTCAAACCCCGCCACGTACCACCGTATTTTTCAAATTTTAAATTCATATGTACAATTATTTGACGCTTTATCAGTGAAGGAAAACATAGTGAGAAAACCTGCACACTTAAGAAGAAATTCTATGTTTGTGTAGTCAACCAACCCGCACTTGGCCAGCGTGGTCGACTAGGGTCTGATTGCCCTACATTAGGGTAGGTCCGTGCCCCAGCAGAAGGAACGTGTATGGGCTGATGATGAACTATTTTAGCGTTTCGTCTACTTATCACATCAGTATATAGCGTAAACAAACACTAGTGTTATACATATGGTCGTTTAGATATGTTAGCGCAGTTCACGTCCAAGACGACTCGATACACAAAGTTAGTATTTACGTGCACGATAGTTCGTCTCCGGGCGAGCAGTCTAAGCTAGATTAAACTCAGGACTAAGGAGCAGGATTAAACATCAGTTATTAAATAACTTCCCCCACATTTGCCATTCGCCGTCCGTGAGTGTCCGGAGTTAGTATCCTTTGGAGATACACGTCACAGCGATTTAGGTCGCCATTGAATGAGAACGTACTCTTTATTTGAATTAATATTCATATTTTTTATTCACGCAAAATTTTAGTGACAGTGTTTTAGAACACAGTATATTTTACTGAAAAGTTTATACGAAAACTGTTTTTATACCAAATGTTTTGTTTAAGATGAGTATACACCGTGAAATTTTAGTGGTTGTTTTCCCGTGGCAGAACGATTTGCCTTTAGTAATATTATAGAATCATGCAAATTATTCCTTAATAAAAATGTTTTTAAATTTTTCAAAATAATTATTTTCCAACTCGAAAACGAGAGATATCGTTTTTTTATAAGATGTGACGTAATCAGGTACTGCTTGCCGCATGAAATCGATGCTTAAAGCTAAAAAAGCTCTACGCCCCAAGTCATAAAGAGGTTCGAACGTGCTTTCGAGTTTCGGTTTACCTTTTGTAAAACCGGCATTTATTGTTTTTAATAAAAAAGAACTGCACAAATCTTTTGTGCTATTAAGGTAGAATCATTTAACTTCGGGAAAACAACCACTAAAATTTCACGGTGTATAAATCAGTGCAAAATGTATTGCTAAAAGAATTTTTTGTCAAATCTATAAATGCAAAACATACATACATCTGTGAACACTAACCTTCATCAAAATAGTATTATTTTTAGATGATTGTCTCCAGATAGCAATAATGCGCAATCAAGATATTTTTTTATATGAAAATAACCAGTTTCGGACTAGCAACTTAATGTTCACTCGCTATCGTTCTTCTATTTTATTTACACAGCATCCAGGAGCGATTCTTCACAGTGCTCCCGAAGCACAGGTTCCGTGTTCAGTAAAAGTAAAGACTTTGTTAAGTATAATAAATTACTCGGTACAAGTCAAAGCAATTTGCTCGGCCCACAAATTACTGCACACACGCGGGAGGTGTAACGATCCTCGGTATTAACTTTCAGTAAATACGGGCTCAGGGAATAGAGACTGGTTTACCACAAAGATTGTTTCTCAATTCAATCGATAAAAAAAAATCATCCATTTCATACATTAGAAAACTGTAACTGTCCGGGATACCATGTTGTTTAGTTTTAATGAGCTCCCGATATTTAGACACTGTTGCAAGCCATGATCACGGGTGAAGTTCACCCGAACAGTTTCAGTTTTCTAATGTGTAACCATAACAGTTAAAAATTACATCTCATACATTGTTCTGACTCTGGAATAATTTGGTTTAACACTTAGACAGTGCACTGGAGTATATAAATATACTATTGAACATTATAAATATTACCAAGACACGGAAAAAACACCATTGTTCATTCCACAAAAAAAATGTCATGAGTGGGAATCAAACCCATCAAACCCCTCTTGCCGCATGAGACAGGGGCACAATCCAATGTGCCATCAAGCCGGTCAAGGTTACATATTATATCTTAAACTGACGGTATATCGAGAAATAATTTGAACCATTATTTATCGAAGTGTCAAAATACAACAGTGGGTTAGTAACATATTGATAATGAATCACGTTCCCTCATTCATCACTGTGCAAAATTGAAAATTGGAAATGGTGAAATCATCGAACGGTTTGCAGTGATAATTAGAACTATATTTAGCGGATTGTTAACTTGATGATTTATATTTCCATGAATGAATGAATACAGATTAATTCATGTATTATAATTTATAGCTTAAGACAGAATGAGCTTTAGATTTAGAGCGATGTAACCCAGATTCAAGAATTTGGCTATCAATTAGACAAAAACGTTCGCGTGTGCCAAAGCGATGAGAGATACTAAAGGTGATTTTTCGTTCATCCAACTGCTGATTATAACTCAGGTAAAATACAATCATATTCTTCATTTACAAAATTCGCTGCAGAATCAAAACACCAATATTGAAAGATCTAAAATGTGATCTCTTTTCTTTACCTCCAACGAACTGATAATTTGATAAATTACAGGGCAGATAATAACAACCTCTAGCGCAGATTACAAGGCAGATACAAGACGTCTAGGGGTCACGAGGTTTGAAGTAATTATTTATTTTTCAATCAAGCAATTAAAAGCTGATTTAATTTATTTGACGCCAACACATTCCTCTTAGTGTTTGGAGACACGTTCACGTTCATTGAAACGTACTAATCTTAAGTTTGAGTGGAAACTTTCTGTGCTGTTTTCTTGGAAACTCATGATTTATAGTGTGTTCTTTTATTTTTTTTATTCAACTGACAACTACTGATCTTTATTCGAGGATAAAATCCACATATCAAAAAATTGGTGCTCCCCAAAAAATAATATTGTATTAAAGAACCAATAGACGTATAGACCCGATCAAACTTTACAGGAATTCTCATATAAATGCAGTAAGCCCGGCGCCTGGTTATCTCAATAAGTTCTGTAACCAATAGTTACCTAAGTACACTTGGTAACAAATAAAGCGATCCTTTACCTAAATGTACCGTTTTAAAATATTAACCACTTTATAATAATAATAAAATGTGCTATACGATTGACTGTTCAGATTGTTATGGTTTGTTAAAAGTTACTGCTACATTTTAGGGTTATATACTCATAGGGTAAAAACGCAACCCGGGGATTATTAAGGCTTTACTGTCTGTCTGCCTGTTGGTATCAGGATAAAAGAATAACCGCGATAGCTAGATAGTTGAAATTTATTTTATAAATATTTCTGTTACCGCTACTAACTACCAAACTAATCTACCAAAAGCAGAAAAACAAATTAAGGCGATTTTGCATTTAATAAACGTGATTATGATTTTGTCCCGATATTAAAAAAAATATTGCTTCGATATTTTCACATTCTATTAGTACCACCACATTACCAAATGAAACGTCATGTACTACCGAAGAAATTAGTAATAACATTTTTTTATTTATCCTTATCTGTCCCACTGCTGGGCAAATGGCTCTCTATCTCCACGCCAAAGCTGTTGATTTTCGGCCAAGGCCCACCGGTCATCTCGCCATTTCTTCTTCGGCCTTCTTTGTCGATGACCGTGTCGAGTGGTTACTCGCAATGCAACCGCATTGAGTGACCATTTTAACCCATCTCTCCGGGTTCATCCGACATACGGACTTAAAAAGGCTACCAAATAATAAATAAATAATAACGTTATTTCAAAATATAAAATCGTTGCAGCCGTGAGTCTATTTTCTCGGCCTCCAGTGCACCGCCTCAAACCCGGCGGTGGAACTGCAACAGTGCGGTGCTGCGACCAATAACGAGGCAATTAAAACTTGCCTCCGATCAATATCTTCATTATGCAATCATTGTAATCACAGTCCGGCGGCTTACTTATCGGAAGGCTTTTAGTTTCGAATCTGAAAAGGTATATTAGTTTCATTTTATTTGTTATTATACGAATAATTAACCAAAAAACTAATTTCACTGATTGAACCAGTGTGGATTATGATTCTTAACTAATGATATTATAAAATAATATAGGTAAAAATACATAGTATTGTCTATTATTTGCGCGAGCACTACACATTTGAATTCAAACTCTTTAAAACTCTTTAAAACTTTAATACTCTTTAAAACTGCGCTCGAAACGTCGGATCTCTAAATAATGTATAGAATAACAATACACCATATTTCAAAAGGTAAAAATACGTTGCATTTTTTTTCGACCCTTTACTTGATGATTGACCGACTCGGTGGAACAGTGGTTATGACCTATGACCCTGTCTGGCGGTTCAGTCGTGGGTTCGACTCCCACTCGCGACAAATATTTTGTGTAATTAAATATATTTATGTTTATTTGTGTATCCACTGTTGATTCTGATATCTGAAGCACAAGCGCTTAACCTACTTACCACGATGTACATACATAAAATCACGCCTTTTTCCCAGAGAGGTAGGCAGAGATCACTTCCAGCAATCCACTTTTCACCTTTGTGGGAAACGTGACGTGACGGGTTGTGGACCACGTCGCCGCCATTCTGCCTTGTGCATTGTTTTAACAAGGTCATTGAGTTCCCACGAGTAGCAAGGATAGGACACGGGGGAAGGAAAAGAGGAGGAAGGATACTATCGCCTCGGATGATTAGGACTGAGTCGATAGTAGCTCGAGGAGCCGGGGTCGCTTACCCGTATACCGTTCACCAACCACCGGACAGATAGTTGTGACTGGTATCCCCTGACTGATTTTGTGTAATATATTTTGTTATTATTATTTTCAAGTTGTATTTTATTTCTCAGCTAGAGAGCGGGTATTAAATTAGCAACGGGTCTTAAGGCCAAGATTATTATAATTAGTATTAGTTATTTCTTATTTACTTACTTCTTTATAGTATCCATGCGAAAGGCGCTAATAATGCTGCTTTAAATAGTATGTGATTTTACCTGACCATGACCTTGATTTCTGAAAAAATGGATGTTTCTGACACAAATATACATACAACTTTAACTTCAACGTTCTGAAAAACTGTGGTTTTATTTTGTGCTCTATTTCAAAAAAACCTTTTAATTTTTAATCCAAACAACTATCATATGCAATTATGTATATTTTATACCAATTTAAAATTTAATATATGCGAAAGTTGTCGTAAACAGACGTTGATAAACGAGGCGCGAATATTTGCCGAGTTTTAATAAACTGGCTGAAAATAGGTTAATACTTTAAATATCATCATAGCATAATAAAGGAAATTCAATAATATGAGATAGCTATTCGCCGGTCGCAGCAATCTGATACATTATATATTACTAACATGATTTGATTTGATTTAAGCGCACTCTCACCAAGAGTCTCGACTCTACCTTAGACTATGGGTATTAGTCATCCACATAATATATGTATTTGTATGTATGTATATATAATTAAATGAAATATAATAAATAGAATATATATTATTATATAATATATAAGTAAATATCTATGACAGTGTTTTTAAAAGGTTTTCTGAGAAGTCATAGATGAGAGTTTTTTGTGAGACAATATGCGAATTTATACAACCTAGAATTGTTTATACAGGTATATAGTTTTCATTAGGTTATTTTTCTTTTCAAATATATGAATACATGAATTTTAAATTTAACAACATGCTGGTAAGTAGCAGGGCTTGAACTGGCTACCTCTCGCATAAAACGCAACGGTCTTAACGATTACCAGCAATCAACTCTACCAATTGACTTAAATGGACTATTCTTCATTTAGTGATGCCGCTTTCAGTGATTTAATTTAACTTTTTAGGTCAAACCTTGGCCTCTGCTTGGTTGGTCAAATTCATTCACGGATCATAGTTATAATCAAAGTTACTTTTAGCCATTTCCCGCCAGAATGACAGCGGTCAAATTGCCTAGAATTCTAGATGCAAAAAGAAAATAAGCACCAGTACTCTGAATAGATCCACAACATTTACTGCCATTGATAGCTATCGTCACGAATCCGCACAACACCACTGTGAAACCTATAAAATTTATATCTTACCTCAATATCAGTGAGAGAATACGTAATGAACATTAGGAACAAAGGCGTGCGAAAAGAGTCGATACCAAATTGTGTAGGTGCGAATTGATAACATCCGGTGCACAACGCAAAATGGACCCTCGGGCTTCGTTAGTAACGTTCGATTTCGGTTGCGATGACCGCAATAGGAAGCTAGCTCACGGCGCCTCAAACGAAAACTAACCTTAGTTTGAATGAGTGAAGGATGAATTTGGTTTGTTTGTGACGATGTAGAAAAAGCAGGAATCGAAGATAAGTGAAGTTCCACGGCTCTCGTGTGAAATATTAGTGTAGCGGGTTTTCTTTGGTGTGCATCGGGCTGCCAGGCGCGGGTCGTGGCTTACCCGACTTAGCGCTTAAACACGTCATTATAAAGTCTAATTGGAAAGTATTTTAAATTTAGAGAACTGATAAAAAGTCCTCAACTTATTTTGCAACCTTAATTGTGTGTTTATGCAATTTGTGTTGGTGACTAAATAAAATATTTTTCTTTCTTTATTTCAACGACACGTTTTTGATTTCTTTTTGAACAAGTTGTCTGTACATGACATGTGACACATTTTTACTTGAAACATTATTATTATTCAGTGAATTACTAGTTATCGTTCAGAAGGAAAAGTTGCTTTATTTAAGGAAAAAAAAAAGTATATCAGCATGATTTAATAGAACATAACTAATAAATAAATAAATAATGCGTCCGACCGATTTCAGCCATGGCGGCCGATCCCAATTGAGATCAGCCAAGTGCACTCTCTGTTCCCTTACTCTCATAGTTCGGTGAGACGGCAATCCGACATGACCGATGAGAGATCGGACGCAGGTCCACCGGCTCAACGTGCTTTACGAGGCACGGTGTGCAACCGCTAACTTCCTAACTCCGGGCTGAGATATTTCTTTACATAAAAACTGACACAAATTTTTGCCCGACCCCGGACTCGAACCGGAGACCTCTCTCTAACATAACTAATTCTCTGTATCACTTATACACCTCTTTTAGATAGGAAATCTCGGTAAGTCTATACACACATACAGACCTGTAATATTATAAAATAACTTTGTCAGTAGAATCAAAGAATTAACATACTTTAATACATACGACATTAACAGGTATTTCAAAATCAAAACCAAATCCTGACATGAAAAACAAGACAGATCACAAGATCTCGTCTATTTTTATCCCCAAAAGCGATCGCTTAGTACTATAGATGAAAATACTTTCTTTCAACTTGGAAAAATGTGGGTTTACAGTAGAGTATTTTAGTGAAGTATGTATAAAGTGAAGTCGTTCATTTCACCGGCCGAAATTTATTCCGCCGCCAAACGCGGGTGTGGAGTGAGTTACAGTAATTAGCATAATCGGATATTACCTCAAGCTTGCAGAGGTGGGACGCTTGGAAGGCACTATCCTTGAGCTGGGGTTTTCTATAGACATTTTGTGAGATGTGCCATTTCGTTATTGGTTTATGACAGCTTTTTGAATGCATTGTACTTTTTGTAGTGTCAAGCTTTCAGAAGTAGTGGTGACAGTGACAGTGATATGTAGTCATATAATAAAATTTTATATAATTATACCGGAGCCGCTCTTAGATGACCGTTTTGACACTTTTTACTTTTTATTTTGCATTTATCCTTGTTAAGAGGAACATATTTAGCGAATCATAAATAACAACTTTAAAAAATAAGACGTTATTTCAAAATGTCAAATGCACCTAATTATCTAATTATTCGTCTTTTATTACCTAAAATAATTGAGTTATAAAAAGAAAACGTAAAATTTCCACTCTGTATTACGCTTTTACAAGGTTACGCCGTTTGACACGTTTTCATAGTGACGTAGTGGGTAATACTCACCAGGTATTTTTTGAAAATAGGATGAAGGATTTAACAAGTATTGTATTTAAAAATAAATATATTTTTAAATAAGAAACTTCAATTTAATCTTCTGGATGTGAATAAATGTTAATAATAAAAAAAAATTATAATTAGACCTAGCTTGGTTATAAAGTGGAAATAACTGTTACTTATATACTTCGGCAATTTTACCGTTGTCCCTCACTAGTGCAGTCAGTCTGACATGTGTCAAATCAGTCAACTTAGAACGGCTCTGGTATAAAACAAATCAAATATAATATAGGGGCAAATAAGACGGTACGTTGTTTTCTGGGTCAGTTAATAGACAATAAGAATCCTGAATAATCGCTTTCCAGTATTACTGCTTTATCTAATTATTCTTCTCCAATTACTCTCGCGGATCTATGTAATACTTAATTCAAGTGCTTACTCATATATTTGGATACACAGTACCTACCTACTGCACCTACTCGAACAATAAATTATTTCAAATTAAGCAAATTGGTATTTCGAAAAAAAGAGTTACTAGTTTGAAACACAATTCGATACAAAAATATGATTTATTTCGTTTGAAAAACGTTCCATCAAACTTCGGAGATGTATTGCGGCGCCTCGATGGACTTATAGTAATGCATTTGAAACAAACCAAAAAACTCCTACCAATAAATCAAAGTAGTTTAATTTTATTCTCAAAGTTTACTATGTGCTCTCGCATAAAGACTCAAAAGAATATTATAGTGATCCTATTATACACCGTGAAATTTTAGTGATTGTTTTCCTGCAATAAAATGATTCTATCTTAGTAGCACAATAGATTTGTGCAGTTCTTTTTTATTGAAATCAATAAATGCCGGTTTAACGAAAGGTATAACTGAAGTTCGAAAGCACGTTCGAACCGCTTTATGACTTAGGGTGTCGAGCTTCTTTAGCTTTAAGTATCGATTTCATGCGGCAGACAGTACCTGAATACGTCACATCTTAAAAACCGATAGCTTCTCTCGTTTTCGAGTTAGAAAATTATTAATTTTGAAAATTCGAAAAAAATATTTTCTTTTTCGAGGAATAATTTACATGATTCGATAGTATTACTAAAGGCAAATCGTTCTGCCAAGGGAAAACAACCACTTAAATTTCACGGTGTATAAAATAATAATAAACACTTGAATTTGTTCATCCAATTTCACTGAGCTTGATGTTGATAAATCACTCCATTTAACCCTTAATAAGACACGGGGAAAATAGTTCCCACCAGATTTTGAACTACATAATAGTTGTAATACCGACGAAAACCAATGAAAAAATTCTATATGCTGTATTTGATCAAGGGTTAACTTCACCCGACTAGCAAACTAGACTCATTGCAAACTACATACATAAAATCACGCCTTTTTCCCAAAAGGGTAGGCAGAGATCATTTCCTGCCATGTGCTGGGGTCCTGGCACACCACTTTTGCTTCTTCCAAATCCATTAGATTATTCGATTATGGAACAAATAAATCTATAGACAGCCTGTCCTATGCACATCTGATCTGATCCCGTGATACTTAGCATAAAAACTCGTGTTACGGATATCAGAATTAACAGAGGATACAAAAAAAAATTAAATAAACTGAATAACAAACTCAGACTTCGAACAAACACCGATGTACGTCACACAAATCCTCGGAGTGGGAATCGATCCCACAACTCTTGGAACAGTGTGAACCTGGGTCTCTGACCACTGCTACACCGTGCCTACACTCGCAATATGTATGCATGGTTCTCGTTGTATCGCATTCCAGTCACGCTGTGAAATCCCGCGCACAACTTATTCAATTAGGTGACTGCGGCAGGCTTTCTGACCGTTTTTGCGATGGCCTTTCCATTAAACCTAGGTATTGTGGGTAGTGTAGTAGTAAATAGCGTCGATGGCCGAGTGGTTAAGGTCATTGGCTTGCAATGCCAGAGGTCGCCACTTCAAACCCCGCCACGTACCACTGTGGTGTCAAATTTGAATTGAATGTACGAGTATTTATGAAGGAAACATCGTGAGGAAACCTGCACACCTGCGAAGAAATTGTAAGGTTGTGTAATCGAATCCATACTTGGCCAGGGTGGTTGACTGAGGCCTTATCGACGTAGGTTAGGGTAGGCCCGTATATGGTCTGATGATGATGATGTGGGTAGTAGAGTAGTTTTTAGTGGTGGATCAGGTCATTGTGTGATGTCTATCGTATCAGTTGCTGGCACCTGGTTTCTTCTTTATCGTTTATTTCATTCCTGAAGATTTTGTCTTGTCTATAGTGATGTCTTGATGCACCTAGCTGCTAGGCTTTGTTGAGTTAGAGTATGTAGAGCTAGTAGCTTAGCGCTACAATTTTTAAAAGCTAATATATTGTTAAAGCGTCTCATATTCTAACAAGACTTATAACGAAAATGTTGCGGAATTTTTTGTTGTTGTTCCAAAATGTAAAAGACAATCGACACTCCCTGTCAATTCGTACATTTCGCCCATATTTGCGTAGGTATTTATGCAAATGTACACGTTCGACCAACAGCAGGTACAGTCAGGCGCATTCCGGTCACGCGGTACAATCCGCGCCGCAACTTATTCAATTAGACTCAGCGGCGGCTGGCCTTTTCACTCCGACTGTACCGCCGAGGTGATAATGAAAACAGATTATTGCGTATGTTTGTATTAATGCCTTGTGTGTACGTTGTAAGTCAAGGCAACAAGAGTGAAATTATTTTAAATCTCGAACTGGGCCCCAAAGTCAGTAAGCTTATTTCAGACGGCGAGTAAATGTAGTGATAGAGTCAACAATCTGTCATAGATACGTTCCTATTCTATTACAGACCAAATAAACCTTAACTTGCCTGTTAATACAAGACATAAAGCTCGGGCTATAAGCTTTTTATTCGTTTCGCTTTGCTTCGCTTTTGGATGTATGTTTACACATCTTAGAAGGAAGATTTGAACTACTTTCAATAGTCCAATTGATCTGGAACTTGGTATATCTACGTAACTTGGATGACAATACAATCTTCTTCTTCTTATCGTATGGTTGATGAACAAACCTGGTGTCAGAGTTTAAACCGCCCGTAGGCCTCTGACATGGCTTCACACACCGTTGAAAATCTCTCAGGTGTGCAGGTTTCCTCACGATGTTTTCCTTCACCGTTAAAGCGTCGAATGATGGTACATCATCATCTTCATCATCATCATCATCATCAGCCCATATACGGTCGACTACACAACTTAGAATTTCTTCTCAGCTGTGCAGGTTTTCTCACGATGTTTTCCTTCACCGTTAAAGCGTCGAATGATGGTACATATGAATTTCAAATTTGAAAAACACATTGGTACCTGGCGGGGTTTGAACTGGCAACCTCTCGCATGGCAAGCAACGACCTTAACCACTCGACCATCGACGCTTTTTGACAATACAATGATATGGTATCATGCGTATGATGTAGGAAGGTGACCATAAGAACTTCAGTTCTTGTGGACCAATTGAGCAGAAATTCGAAATATCTTCGTAACTACGGTAATAATACAATAATAATGGTGTCAACAATTTTAATCAGTCGAATCATTTTATATTTATTTAAAAAGAACAATACAAAACATAAAATACCTTTTATTTGACTTAAATAACAGGTATTCTCATAACAAATAATAATGTGCTTTTATTTGAAATGAAAAATGCTTTTGTAACGAATCGACATCAGCAAAAGAGTTTCAGCGCGATCCAGTAATAAAATGTCAAAGATGTCTCAATGATTCGCGCTCAGCTGAATGGGTTACACTCAAAGTTTTGCTGCATCTTGATCCGCGGTCAGAATTAGATTTGGTTGGCCATGTGTCTGCAGACGAGGGTTACCTATTGATATTACTGCTGTTTTTGAATAAAGTAAAAGAGAATATTCGTGTGCTAAGATGTCGTTACATATTGGTATCACAAATATTTTAGATCGCACATCACTAGTTATCACTATTTAGTATTAAATTGAGTTAGTTGAAATAATGAGTAAATATTGAATATAATATAAAAAAGAGCTAGCTAGAGACCGCTAATAGACATAAAAATTTAACGCTTAATGATTATTTCCTTTTTGGCATAGTCAGTTAAAATCAACCAATAAACATTCTTTACCTTTTATTTATTTTTATTTATTTACCTTAAAATATAAATTATCAGATGCATTGGTCGTGTGTTATCCCAACAAAAATTATCTTATTTCCCCACATTCCAAAGAACAGAAGGACATTCTTTTTCATTTACTTCAAACGGCATTCTAAAAAACCAGGCTGCCTTTTTATTACGCATTTGCGAAACGAATACAATTCCCTTTCCTGAAGGAGGCATTCAAGTACGGATCCTGCTTAATAATTTCATACAAAAATCGGTACGTAAGAGTTCTTTTTTCATAAATAATATTACATATGCGATATAAATAGCTACATACGTTGTTACTATATCAAAACAAAATAAGAGTACTAGGTTATATTCAAAAAGCGAAGCTCTTGTAACGATACAAGTTGCGAAGTAAATAAAAGAATACATGGTAATAAGTTAGGTAAACGGCGTGCGGGGAAAATAATATATGAATATAAGCAAAAACGCTTTGAACGAGTCCCGTTTGATGTTCGAGTGTACACGGGAGCGTGGAAAAAATTTCAGTGCCCTTCCAACTTCGGCCCTCAACTTCGAACGAAACTGAATTTACATAACCATTCGATTCAGAAACGTTATAAATTAACAGCGCTCCACGCGAAGTACACGACTCGAGCATAACTCAGGCTAACAGCGTCATTAGGAGTCCACAATGGGCCCGATAACTAATAACTGGAAGACTAGCACTTAAGTCTTTGGGGACGTCCATTGAAGCTCACTGACAGGGAAAGGTTTCTTTTTGATGTGATTTTTTTGTGTGCCGAATTGCAGTGGGTAGGGCGGGCGGGGAGTGGGGATGGCCGGGCCCAGGCGTGCGCAGCGGCAGTACCCAGCCGGCCGGCGCAGCGCGCGCACGCACGGCTCGCAGCGGCTGCGACGAACACCGTGACTCCGCGTGTGCTGTGCTCAGGATCTAACCCCCTTCTGTGATCAGTGATATTAGCAACATAAACTACGAACTGTGACCTTCAATTAAAAAAAAGAGTGCCGTTACAAGTGGATCAGTTGATTATTGGGAACAATAAGTGAAGTGACACGTGAGGTTGTGCTTCCAGACGGAGCTCGTCGGAATCGTAAGTACTTTCATCTTGTTTGCAACTCTGTAACTTTCTGCCACTTCGAAAATGATTGATAAGGGAACCTTACAGTTCAGTAGATCGAAGAAATGTTTATTGAACAAACTTTCGCGTGTCATCCGAATCAACTTTCTTAGTATATTTCGGGCAATATTCCCGGCGTCACAATTTATGCGGGTCAAATAAGTATTTGGGTATTGTCTTCCGAGAATTACTATCGAGAAAGTTTGCCGCATTAGTCGCTAAAACAATTATTCAAATGAATTAGGGAAATGGCGAATTCGTGAATTGGTCAGCCGTGGGAACTTTAATGTTATTTAGAAGGCGCGTCGAATTGAAAAGACGACCACTTTAGCCGGAATTTGTGAACAGAAGAACTTGAGTTACAAATTAGAATGAGGCCTCGTGCTCCCGGGAGACCGGAAGGCATTATTTGGTCTCCAGCGCACAAACTTTTTATTCCCCGTCGAATTAATTAAGTGAGGATTACGGAGTGAACAAAGAAACTCTTATTTCCCTAGCTCATAATGAATAAGGTTTCCATAGAAATGCCTTATTTCGAGGCTACGCTCTGCGCTCACATTATGATTCTGTTGGTAATTTACAACTACCCACACAACATACATTGAACGCGTATTTAGATAGGTAATACTCGTATGTATTATTAATGTATTTCACATAGAACAAACGAGTTTATTACTATGTAGAGTCGCTAATAATATGACTAATATTATACCATTACTTGTTATTCATTAGTATATGTCATTGATATTATACAACTCACAAATACTGCATATAAAATTAAGTAGCATAATACTAAATAATAATTTTTGAACGTCCGATCATAATACTTCTTCATTGTTGTCAAATTTATATGAAGAAAATGGGATTCAAAGTTGTATAGCCAATAACGGCTGTCCAATCGACAAATCACTTGACTCTCAAAGCGGGGCTGGAGACGAGGGAATTCAATCATTATTAATTGATTGATTTTCAGATACAAGATGAACAATTAAGGGCAAATCTTTATAAATTGCTTAGACAAGTACATTCATTTATTAAAGATTATACTAAACCCAGCCAGATTATACAAAAGCATGGTTTTGTAAAACTCGTTTTTGTCCCTTTAAGTTTTTGCCTAGTAGTTTACAGTTATCTAGTCTATCAAGAGTAATGTGTTTTCATGGTGTACATAGCTCTGGACGACTGCCATACTTTTTTCTATAGCTTTTTCATCAACTATGACCGCTAGGGAGTCCCGGTGGGACTCCGCGCACCATCTCGTTCAGCCCAAAAATATTTTATTTCTTTGGGCTTAACGCTATTTAACGACATACTATAAAAATAATGACATAATATTCTTTGCTTATGTGAATAAAGAACTGAGAGTGAAATGTAAACGCAGTGAATTAATTGACACATTGTAGCTATGAATTTAATTACATACCTGCGTAAGTACGTATCACTTTCCATTCCAAAATCATTACTTCAATTGCTCACAATGATTATATCAAAGCTGAAATCGGAGAATTAATATTCAAGCGCCTCGATCAAATTAGTTTTGTGTTGCTTTGGCTGTCACGGGTCATTTGAACGGGTGACGTTCAATAACTGCCGTTTGGCAGTTGTTATTAAGTTGGAGCTACGCCTTCATCTGGCACTAATAGCGTGACTAGTAAGGATTAACGACGTTTATCTGAGAAACATAGGTGGTTAAAAGATAGTGGGGTTTGTGGCTGTTGAGGCCTTGGACCTACATCTCACTTAATATCACACATATGCGTCAAAATGTAACACTATTATAACTAAGAATTACGGTGGAATCATTTTCAAAATTAAGAAGTAAGAGTTTTTTTTATAGCTTTGTAATGGTGGTGCATTCTGAGCATGATGATTATGGTGTTGCGTTATTTCATTCTGAAATAATACAATTTCTTGAAAACATAAATCACAATAACTACTTTTACCGGACCATTTATAGTCGTATAAAAAACTGATACTGATTGACTTTAATAATATTATTTAAGTCAGACAGTATCAGTTTTATTATAAGTTGTTCGCGAAAACATTTTGTACATTTATATTATTAAAAATTCTGCACCAATACACAACAGAATGCTACTGATTGGTTATAATGTGAAATTCGAAATTTGGACCGGTTCCAATGTGCGGAACGTCCACAAATCTCAATATTATAATGAGAACGTAGTGTCTGCGCATGATGTTGTGTCAATGTATTTGGTTACCAGCGAAAGCATAATAGGGTGATATAGTTTGCAAAATTAAGCTGTACCGGTTGAAAAGTTGATTATTAAATATTAAAAATTAAAAACACTGAGATATTAAGAGATTAAAAAATAGAAGTACAGATAATTATGAGACGCTTATATCTGTGAGTACCGTAGCATCGTAGCAAATCGTAGCACCGTAGCATAGGACAAGCTCATAATATTGCGCTGTTTTATTCTGCTATTGGAATATACGGTATTCAGCAGTCTCGTTCACTCATCAGAAATAAAAAGGTATAGTATAATAAATAAACGAAGTTACTGAAAATCCTCCCTTGTATTGTAATACCCATAGTACTAGCATCGGTGTTTTTTTTTTTTTTTTTTTTTTTTTTTTTTTATAATAGGCAAACAAGATGACCACACTCCGCCTGATGGTAAGCGGTAGTGAGATCCAAATATGAGGTCGACAGGCACAATAGAACATATTGCGCCTGTCGCACTCACCCTGAAGGCCTGCTTAAATGCCGTTTCACGCCCCGCCTGAAGAGCCCGGGATCATAGGAGGGAGGGAAAACATGAGCTGGAAGGGCATTCCATGCCTTAATGGCACGGGGCAGAAATGAAGAGCTGAACCTCTTAGTCCGAGCCACCAGCGACTGCATTGTATGTGGATGGCAGCGCTGTCCTGCACGTGTCGTTCGGGAGTGGAAAGGGGAGGGAGGGATTAGCTGAAATAGCTCTTCAGAGCATTCCCCATTAAAGAGACGGTAGAGAACACTAAGACCGGCAATGTCTCTACGTAGTTGTAGAGGCTCCAGAGTTTCGGACACCTCTACATCACCGACAATACGGATAGCACGTCGCTGCAACCTATCGAGAGCGTCGAGCAAGTATTTTGCGGAGCCATCCCAGAGGTGACAGCAATATTCCACACATGGGCGAACTTGTGCCTTATAAAGAAGGCAGAGCTGCACCGGTGTGAAAAATCGCCGCACTCTGTTCAGGATCCCCAGTTTGCGGGAGGCTGTTCTAATGACGCTCTCGATGTAATCCCGCTGATTCAGGTCGCGGCGAACATCTATGCCAAGGATGCTAAGGCTATCCTGTATTGGTAAGGGTGCTCTGAAGAGTAGGATGGGAAAGGAAAGGAGACACTTTACTAGAAAAGCACACACCTGTGTCTTCTTGGCATTGAACTCGACAAGATTGCATGAGCCCCATTCGGAAATGCGGTCCAAGACCCCGTCAAGCTCGGCGACAAGAAGGTTCCTCTTTTCCTCGGTTTCGGTCTGCTTTACCCCAGGTCTTCCAAAATAACGTGCGTGGACAGTGCTGTCATCTGCATAGCAATGAATGTTGCCTAGTGACAACATGTCATTGATATGCAGCAGAAACAATGTCGGCGACAGAACGGAACCTTGAGGTACACCGGAATTTATTGGGTGGAAACAGGAAGTGCGTCCGTCACAGAGGACACGAATTCTGCGCCCCTCCAAAAATCCCGCAATCCATTCGCATAAGCGAGGTGGCAGACCGTATGCCGGGAGCTTGGAGAGAAGCGAACGATGCCATACACGGTCAAATGCTTTAGCGATATCAAGGCTAACTGCCATAGATTCGCCGTGCTTCTCCATAGCCTCCCCCCAGAGGTGCGAAACGTACGCTAGAAGATCACCCGTGGACCGTTTTGGTCTAAAACCGTATTGACGGTCATGCAGCAGCGAGTGATCCTCTAGGTAGCGGATGAGCTGGGCGTTAATAATCCGCTCAAACACCTTACCCAGTACTGAGGTTATAGCTATGGGCCGGTAGTTGGCAGGATCAGACCTTTTTTGGGGACAGGCTGAACATTCGCCTCCTTCCAAGCCCGGGGCACGATGCCCGAGGTATATGAGAGGCGGTACAGGCGTGTGAGTACTGGAGACAACTCCGCTGCGCAAATTTGAAGTACTAACGCTGGAATACCGTCTGGGCCACTAGCTTTCCTTACATCAAGTGACTGCAACTCAGCACGTACATCACATTGCCTGATTCGGATCTCAGGCATATGAGCACCGCAATCTGGAATTTTAGGCGGCTGTGCTCCACCGTCATCAATGCAGGAATTGGCCGCAAAAAGATTGGCAAGCAGATCTGCCTTCTCCTGCGGCTGATGAGCTAGTGAACCGTTAGGATATTTCAGCGGGGGCAACGAAGGCAGACAGAAGTTGGATTGCACATGTTTAGCCAGGCGCCAAAAGGAGCGGCTACCCGTGGGATGCCTAATAAGGTCCTGGCCAACACGTGCAACTCGCTGGGCATCTGCTCTAATGTAGGCCCTTTTGGTGGCCTTGGTGGCTTTGTTATAGGCTGCTTTGATTGAAGTAATATTAGGATCCCGGAGTGCATGAGCCCTGGCCCAGTTGCGGTACGCCGTCCGTTTCAGTTCAACGGCTGCGGCGCACTCACGACTGAACCAGAGATCATCTTTGCGACCGCTGGTGACATCAGTAAATGGAATGTAATACTCCATTCCAATACTGATCTCACCCGCAATAGCCGCTACACTCCGTGGGATCACTTCCTCCAAAGCAGCTCTGCCCCCAAGGGATGGATGCGAAGTATTCACGCAAACCATCCCAATCTGCCGACGAGTAGCGCCACAGTCTCCGCGTCACCTCCACGGGTTGTGGGGGAGCGGTGCATGGCACTGTTGCACCCACCAGGCAGTGGTCGGAGGACCCCAGTGGGGCACAAACCGACACTAGGTACCCCGATGGGTGGCTCGTCAGCAGAAGGTCCAACAGGGAGGGCGCTTGACCGACAATATCAGGCATCCGGGTGGGCTGGAGTACCAGTTGTGTCAGGTCATGCGTGAGAGCAAATGCGTGGGCGGCCCGGCCAGCATGGTCTGTTTTAAGGGAGCCCAACCAGGTGTCATGGTGGGCATTAAAGTCCCCTAAAAACACCAGCTCGCTATTGGGGAACCGCGCCTGAGCGATGTCTGCCGCCTGACTCAGATGGTCAAAGAGTCGAGTTGTCTCGGTGTCACCTTTATGGGACCGGTATATGCACACGTAGACTCTGCTCACAGAGCCTAAATCCACGTGCACACCAAGGATGGAGAGGGATGGGTCTTCGAGGCAGTGAAGACGGACACAGCAGACGTCCGCCCTGACGAAAAGGCACACACCCGCCTTGGGCTGGAAGGACTCTTCCAGCTCATAGCCCGGATATCGAAGGTATGCCGTATCGGCAGGGCAGCCAATCTGAGTCTCCGTCAGAAACAACATCGCAGGCCTCGCCGTCTCGAGGTGTTGGTGGACGGCGTTGAGGTTTGCATGGAGTCCACGGATGTTAGTGAACTCCACCTCAAACAGCGAGGGGGTGGGGAGTTGGGATGCCGCTGTAGGACGATGTTGCGTTGGTTTTACTGCCATCGATTTTAGAGGGAAAGGGGGACGTGAAAGAGAAGACCATTGCTGCGGCAACAACGAGACAAAGCGTGGAGTCTCGCATTGGTATTGAGCTGTGCAGGTCGGAGTTGGCCAGTCCGCCGGACGGAAGGGCCCCCGTACCCCCCCCGGAGGCGGACACGCCGGGTCCCACTCCGGGCACCACCCGGCACGACGAGCCGCTCCGGGATTATGCGCGACCTGGTGGGGCAGCCTTCGGGGGTGGTTAGTCTCCGTCGGGCCCCTGTACTATGCCGCGGGCGGCCAGCGGCACCACCGTTTCTACGGGTCTCCCTGGCCGGCGGGCTGACCCGCTCCGCCCGCACAATACCGCCGCTAAGGCTCCACTGGTCCGGCGCTTGCCGCAGCAATGGTCCCCCCTGGCTCCGGTTCGTACAGTGCTGATCCCGGAACGCGACCTGACCGAGAGAGGTCAGAGTCACTTGGCGGGTTTTACGCAACTGTATGGTGGTAACAGCAACCGGTCGACAAAATGTCTCCCACCTAAAAGGTGTACACAAATGCGGAATAATAAACGACTCACGAAATTGGATCATGGCGAAACATGCCCCGTATCAAAAGCTTATGAGTTTTGACGTAAACAGATTGCAAAAGTCGTGACGTCACCCCTCAAACAAAGATATTGTGTTCTAAGCAACGGCGCACCGTGACGGATCTGACAACGAAGTTGTGTGAGTCGAAGTTAGTTGACGTGCAAATTGGACTCGAAGCGGCACGTTGAAGTGCTGGCTCGAGCAACGGGTAGCGCGGGGTGGGTCCGATCGCTGCTCAGATTGTTAACTACTTGTAAATAAGGAATTTTGATGGCACTATTGTTACCTTCATCATGTTTAAGGCTTTGATTACGGCAGTTTAGTTACGGCCAAGTTTAATCATATTTATTGATTCATTTTGCGAGAATATTCGTGAATTCTTATGCGTTGGTGTATGGTTTCACTTTTAGATTGAATTTCTGAATATATCATCATTTCATTGACTATTAGCCTAAACTTATTTTTCTCCCCTACTAAGTCTGATAGTTGCCTATAACCCGGCAGCTACCAAGCCTAGTGTAGTCATGAAAAACACCCTAGAAAGAACGAAAGTAACGACTGAATAACGTAATGGCAAACGCAGTCATATCGCGAATTTCCCCAAGAACTCGTAAAGAACGAAAGTTACGCAAATGTGACGTGCGAACCGGGAACACTGGCTCGAGCTGATAAGCCGATCGAACAAGAAACGGCGAGTCCTGTTCCGACTTGGATTAATAGAAGCGACTTTCGCAAACGAATTGGATTGGTCGGATCGGCGGAGCTTAGGGTAAGCCTTTAACCGTCAATCAACGTTGCGATAATAACGGCACCGATAGACCGGATTCGGCTATACATGACGCAAATACGGAGTTTTCTTATTAGTTAGTGCCGGGCAATTCGGGGACTTTTTGGGAAATGTATGTCAGAAGAATTTATGTTCGGAATATTAATCATGTACTACTATTTTTTGGAAATTCCTGGTATTTTGTATAGTATATAGGCGACGGTAGCGTTATCGTCCAACAACTAGTCTCCAAAAGCTCTGCTTTCAACACGACTCATACTTTTTTAAACAAAACTTTGCACATAATTCCCACAACCCAACAGTTACATTTTTAACTCAATTTGGTCCATGTTGTGTTGTAGAAACATGGATGGATGGATGTTAGGATTCCAAACAATTTTCAAACAAAAAACAAACGACTGGACCCTTTTAATGCACAGTGGTTATTTTTAGGTAGCCAACAGAGCACCGCACAGTGCGATGCAAATTTGTTTTCTCTGAACACAAACACGCACTTTTGGACTGGAGCCTTTGATCTGAATATTTAAATTAGAAAGCCAAACGAAATGACTACGGGCTTCCTGTAGGGGTGTTCGATATTTTAAATACATGTTAATTACTTAATCTTTTAGTGTAGTATACCAATAGTATTTATTGTAACATGTATTTCATTTATTAAATATCACGTATATTTTCGGCAAACTTCCTATAATTTCAAAAGTCAGAGTTCACAAAATATTTTTTTTTGTTAATTAAAAATTAACAAAAAAGTTAATTAAAACATCTGTGGTACATAGCTGAGGGATAAGTGGTTTATTTAGTAGTATTTATCTCATATGTTATTGCACACAATCAGAAATGCTTGTGTTGAGTTTAATCCGTAAAATTAGTTTTATTTCAAACTAGCTGTTTCACGCGGTTTCACCCGCGTCCCGAGGGAACTACTTCCCGTACCGGGATAAAATATAGCCTATGTTACTTCTGAATAATGCAGCTTTCTAATGGTGTAAAAATTATTGCAATCGGTCCAGTAGTTTTTGAGTTTATTCATTACAAACATACAAAAATACAAATATTTCCTCTTTATAATATTAGTGTAGATAAATAAATGTCTAAATATTTTCTGTATTCACGTTGGTGTTTAAGAAGATTTTATTTCTGATTTCGACTCTAATTTAATTTTTTGTTTGATCCAAAAAATATATAAATTGAATTTAAACAACATAAGTAAATAACTTATTCCTTTCTGTGTGAACACGATTGCTAACCCTGCCGCTGCCTCATTGTACATTCACGAGGAAAAAGTAATTTTTCACCGCTCAATAGTGCCCCTAATTGCGCGTTTTATTTGCTCGTAAGCAAATGTCGGGCAGCGATCAACCTTCACAATATTAATGATATCATCCTTACTGCCATGGTTCATTCCTTCCGCCTTAATTGGGCCGTGTCATAGGTGGATAAACTGCCACAAAAACTGTTTACTTCTGCGATGCTATTTTCAAACTAGATCAGGAGATCGCAACGTCAGATTTGTGGAAATTGATTCTGACGAAACCCAAGTATGTAAAAGGGTCAAGTAATCGTATTATTCTTGTATTCGTGCAAATAAAAATTCTGTTAATAGATAAGCAAATATCATAATTCAAGACTATCAAAAACACCAAAGTGTAGTTTAAATTCAGTCAAAAAAATAACACGAATATTCTTGAACGAATAGCTGATTGTATTAATAAACTCAAAATCGTTCAAGAATTTCTCTTCTACATTATTCTATGGAAGTAACCTGCACCGTGTTAAATACTCGAATAAAATCCTATTCCGGGCGGTTAAAATAAAAAGTATGCCCACTTCCACTTACATTCGTAGCTATTCCATTATTTACCCAAATGAGCCAAGATAACCACGAACAACGTAGCAATATAATTTTATGCCACGTACAAAGGCCCACTTGAGCCTTGAGGGGATATTTTCTTAAAATTAGTTTCCCGCGAACTCAGCAAAGTTATGAATCTATACCACCACGTAACCACAATTTGGGAGGCACATCAAAACGGCTTTATCCTTTCTCATTCAATATATATTCATCTGTCTAGCGGTGAACATGAAAGAATTGAAATTTCTTACGTTTTCCGACAGCTGGTTGGAGGAATGGAAATGTTATTTGTTACATGGCAATGAGATTGGGCGACCCGCGGACGGACGGCGGGCGCGGCTAGGGCGCCGGGCATGTCGGCTTGATATGTATCGGTCATGTCAGGTAGTCAGGTACCTTAGTACGAATCCATACTTCTAACACAGGCTCCTGCTTAAAAGAAGTCTCCAACCACAAATGAATGTATCCAAGTCTTTTGATGAATAAAAACAATTTTATTTTATTTTATTTTTATTTTTTTTTTATACTAGAGTTGACCTACGTGATATAAATTGTCTCATTAAATTTTAATATTAATGCTCCGAGGGTATTGCAGTTACACTTCAATGGAACTGGTGAGGGACCTTGTTTTTGTGTGAAATTCTATGTTTTTTAGACGTAGGTAATTAATTTATATAAAATCACTTCCACTTCCATTTTTTTGGACGAAATAATTATTTATACTGTCGATTCTCAGTATATGAAAATTATAAATCGTAAAATGTGTTTAAAATTACTTTCTTTTGATTGAAATATTTTATTAACACTATTGATACCATCAAATCAGATAGAGTTGAAAATATTGTGGCAGTCAACATGTTAATTTGTGGGTAATTGCTTAAATTAAATTTTGAACCTCTTCCTGTATTTAGCTAAACAGTTTTGATAACATATATATTTATTTCTATTATACTTATTAGGTACTTCTATACGTGTCTTGGTAAACAAGAAATGAAAATGGTAGTACAAAATACTAAAAATATTGAAATTGAATACATCTTGCGAGTTAATTCGAAAAGTTCAACCATCAGTTAAGGCTTTCCGTTTCATCAAACTTGAAAGTGTTTAAGTTTTGAAAACGATTGAATATTTGCTATTTAGTGCCCCAGTATTTGTTTAGTTAAACACACTTTAATAGCCTTTTAGCTTACTTTGCAAAGATAACTATTAGTTGTTGAATTTTAAATTAATGTTTTGCTTGTTAGTTTGGCTATCTTTTGTAGGTTTTAAAAGTTTTCTGAGAAATTTGTCTGCGAACTTATCAATAGCATAATAAACGACAAAATAGAGTATGATATTAAAATAGTATAACTTACTAGGTACTCCACCAAAACAGTTCGATAAATGTTTTTTTACATTAATTGAACATGTCTAACGCTTAGGTAAAGTTCAATTATTGGCATGGTTAAAAAAAGAAATAAATATTCTTAATAACCCATGCTTCTGATTTTTTATCTTACGAAGTGTAATGTTTAAACCTGTATTTTCATTACATCAGACCATAAAAATTTCTGACAATACTAACTTATTGCGCAATGTCTTCTTAGAAGCTACCTACTCGGTATCAGTGATATCACCACCGCCATATTTGCGGCCGGTCGCTCGAAGCGGCCCACTATTTGCGGCCGAGCAGGCGACGCCAGCATCCGGCCAGGACTGCGTTTGCGGCCGTATCTCGGGAGCAAACTAGATGAACAGTCAATAGTCGTGTTTGAAGCAGTAATAGTGGTAACAGATACACTGGTGCAAGTTGGTATTCAGAATTTGATGTTGACTTAAAAAAATCAAAGAATAAGTATGACATTGACGAATTTTTACGTATATATTCTATGGATGTGGATGAAGCGAAAGTGGTGTGCCAGGACCGTAGGACATGGCAGGAAAAGATCTCTGCCTACCGCTCTGGGAATAAGGCGTGATTTTATGTATGTACGTATGTATTGAGTTATTAGTATAATGAAACAAAGTCTAAAATGAGTATGTTATTAGTAGCGGGTAACATAGTATCCACTATCAACCACTCCTTTAGTTGGAGAGTATTGGTATGAAGAATTGTATTTTGATGTGATTCAACAAATTTATACTGCGTTACGGGTGCATAGAGCTAAACTCAAGTATTATAAAATTGCGTATTTTTACCCATAGGGAAAGTAGAGTACTTACATAAGATACCTGAAATTCATTCACGTTTTCTTTTGCACTACAGTTGTTCCGATGAAATGATCAACTCCACTCTCGGCTACATTGCATTTTTAAACAGCATTTAATTTAGTAGCCGCCTTTGGAATAGCAAAAAGCGTGCGATAACTAGCGGGCCAAATGAAATTTAATTTTCTCGGTACATTGCCGGTGTTTCTTTCAGACCGGCTCCGAGGGTATTGCAGTTACACTTCAATGGAACTGGTGAGGGACCTTTGTTTTTGTGTGAAATTCTATGTTGCCTACTTTGTGAGTTCATGGATATTACTGATAAATACTACTAAGGTTTATTGCTGGAAAATGGTGATTGAAAAACATAGAGTTCCTAGTTTGATTGTAGAAAAGCAAGTTCTTTAAAAGCGATTCATTACCCATTGGTCATTTCAAATTGTCGGGTTGGTAGAGCATCGTTATAATAAGTATTGTCAATTATTTGCGCCAATACTACGCATTTGAAATAAAACTAATTTTACGGATAAGGTTCGCGTGTTTGGTTATCCTAAACATATTATTTAGAGAAACGACGTTTCGCGCTCTAAATAATATGTTTAGAATAACAGTACATGCCAGCTTAATCCGTAAAATTAGTTTTATTTCAAACATTATTATTGTTGATGTAATAAACCGTAATAATTTCAGTAAATGTCTTTCCAAGAAATCTTAACACGTGTACAATTTGAATAACCGTCGTATGTAACCATGACGACTAAAAGTTATCAGAACAGAAGTTACAAACAACGATACATAACACATTTGGAAATTATTATGTATTTGTAAAGTTAAAGCCTTACCTAATCAAGATCGACCTTCATACGTTTCAGATGAAGTAGAGATTGTTCGCAAACTTCGGAGAACATACTAGATTCAATTGCCGATAAGAAAGCCGACTTCCGATTTTTATGTATCTAATCTAAGTTTCCAAGTATTTTTGTCTACGATTGTTAGCTTTCACTAGATTTAGGTATAGCAAGCCAACTGACGTGCTATTTGTAAAACTTTTTAAAGAAAAAAATCTGCACGTTACTTCGTGCGTATGGAGTTGTTTATTGCATAATCTCGTTAGCGCCATCTCTTCTAGAAAGCTCGTTTCACGTGAAGAAATAAGCTCTGAGATACTAAAACCTCTCCACCAATGGCACGAAATGTGACGATAAAACCTCTTAGTTGCTTCTAGTATTCACGAGCTGATCCGCTATTATTGAAAGACAACGGGTAATGCCTAACATCAGCTACTTGCGGAGTTAGTGAGGCGACCGGCCGATCGGCTCGGCTGCCCCGGCGATTTATAGTTCGCTCGAGGCCGCTTATGAAATATGCCGACCGCACACTGATTTATGCCGGCATCGTCGGGTTGTGAAAAATTGCACGCACTTTAAAATGGTAGTTCTGCCGCCAGAGATGCGGGTGTGCTGCGTCCGCGGAATTTCAACTAGCTTTTGATATGATTTGATCCTGTCTCTGTTTGTTGTTTTTTTTTTGTAATGGCGCAACCTAGGCTTTCGCGTGATTAGTTTATACATAACTAATAACTCGCTATCGCTTTGCTTCGGGTATATTTTACATACAACCTTCCCCTTAAATCCCTCTATCCATTCAAAAATCGCATCAAAATCTGTTGTGTAGTTTTAAAGATTTAAGCATACATTGGGACAGACAGACGTGGAAAGCGTTTTGCTTTATACAATATAGTAAAGAATCAAACATATTCCATAAAATATATATATATTGAACAGATTCCAAGCTAAGTTTTTTGTTTTCAATTACTACGTACATAAAAATACATATACATAAATCTCCTGATTTAATATACTTACGTAATCTTGTGAAGTCGTGTAGTTAATCAAATTGAATTTTTTAATAACATTATGTGGCGTGACAGTCAAACGCACATCAATAAAACAACCTGAAATTTCATAACTAGATCCTGCGATGAAACTTTATGCAATTTCCAGTCCAGCTACTGAAAGTAGTTACTAAACATAACGTTCTAATATAAGCCTATCTTTATCTACACAACACGGATCTAAAGACGCTTGTCAAACCATTACAAAGCCAGCGAGTGTCGAGTTATTAACGGCTTATGCATATAATCATCAGGCCGATAATACATCTTCATTGAAATGCAAATGCGGGGTTGGTTGATCCGCTAAGTGACGGCCGATCAAATTGATGGCGGCCAAATTATACGTTTGCTCCCAATAGTTTGTTTAGTATACCTATTATGTACGGTTTGAGCTCGAAAATCAATTAGTATGTTTCTTAACTACTTTCGTCACGATAGTTTTGTTTTTCATTCAATAACGAAAAGCTCATATTATGATACTAATTTATTTATTTATTTGTTTATTCAAAATCCACAGCTCTTAAATAAAAATTACAGATAATTTTCTAAATCATCTAATAAAAAAATATGCACAAATTCATAACATTGCAACCTCCTAAAATACGGCCATGATGTAGTAACTTAATCGAACCCATGACTGTTGGCGCATGAGATGGCGCATTTTCCAATGCTCCATCAAGCCAGATGGTATGTAATCATATTCTAGTTTCCTAGTTTTCAGTATGTGAAAAATTCCATGGCACCCGTAGTGCGAAGACCTTAAATATTCAGCGCTATTTGCGTTAGTCACACAGTACAGCAACGACAATGCAGCCAATCTTCATAGACTCGGCCATTTAGGCGCGCTGTCGATCCCAAAGCAAATATCTCACTTTCGGCCGATAGTGCTACGGCGGAACAGATCCGCACTGAAAGGCCCATGAGTTACGGCGCCGCCGCTGGTAGAGTCCCGTGATATATCGAGCACTCGCTGCCATCGACGTCTTGGATTACTGCCCGAATCATAGTTAGCTTATTAGGGAAAACGCGTCAGACGTTCATGTGATTTACGAGCGCAGTCTTCTGTTTCAACCTCTCCAGAACAAAATAAAGTTAAAAACTAAAACCCAACTACGACAAAAAACGACGCTGAAAAAGTATGAAACAAGACTTTTAGAACATACAATACTATTTTGAAGTATGCAATATTTACTATGTAGAGATAAGTTTTCATGTTTGGAAAACCGCAGTCACACGTTGTCAAAGTGCTACGGTAGGTAGGTACTTGTGTATGGAACGTGTGACTACGCCCTTTCAAACATGAAATCATATCTCTGCATAGTAAATATTGCATACTTCAAAATAGTATAGTATGTTCTAAAAGTGTTGTTTTATACTTTTTCAGCGTCGTTTTTTGTCGTAGTTGGGTTTAGTTTTAACTTTTTATTATTTGTACTATTTTGGTGTTAGTAAGTAGTAAAGAAGCTATGAACGAAAAGATGTGAACTATATGCAATCAGTCCATGAATATACGTAAAGTCACATGCAAATGCTAGTAATATATATATATTTAAAATGTACAAGTAAAGCGCTTTCCAATGATACCAAACACGGCGTATTTATCTTAACTTTTTTTTTTACTCTGTATGTTTTGTCCGCTAGTTGGCGCCACATTAGATTTTTGTTAATCCCTATATAGCCTATAACCAGCGGACAATTAAGACGTTTCTAATGATATGTCATTTGTCGAATTCTGACAAGCAATTTAGAAGTTATGTGGAAACAGATGAACATACATACATACATACAAACATACATACAAACATACATACATACATACATACATACATACATAGCCTGTCAAAATCATAACCCTCCTTTTGCTTTGCCGTAGTCGGGTAAAAAAGAAACTCAACGTTCAAATACCAGCGAATATTTTCAACGAATTTATTGTGTTATTTCATCCTTTGATAGTGAAACAAAGAGCTCTATTATTCATAAAAACACTTGTCTGAGAGACGTTCAAAGTCGTGTTTTTGTGGCACAATAAACGCTAATTTAATTGCAATTCTACTCAACTTGCAAAGGCGAGGGTAACTGTGTTTTAGTGACGTCTTCAAATAAGTTTGAGGGTTACATCTTGAAAATTTAACCACTATAGACTTACATGGAATAGTTATTAATTTACTATACAAGTAGGTTCGAAGCAACATAGCAATGTTTTTTAACATTGCTAAATTCTAGTAGCGGGGAAAAGTGAGTTACAATAAGACCGTTAAGACTTAAATCGCGTTAAGATTTTGACAATAAATAATAGTACCGTCAAAGAATTCAACAAAGTTATTCGTTATTTAATGCCACGTCTTAAATATCGCTTTCAGCTTGAAACTAACACCACTTTATCTGCCATATATTTTTAAAATACCCAGCTCATTCGTATCCAAGTCGATCGTTAAATCCATAAACTTGCCCAAACGAAGCGCTTCGACCTCAAAGGAATACCAACTCGCTCACTAATGAACGTCTCTAAAAAATAGCAGACAATTAGATTCCTCTGGGTTGTAATAATTAAGAGACAGTCGTGTTGGCGCATACGGGCCGAAGATTATCCCTGATCGTGGCTAGTTTGACGTGAGGGAGGGACTAATTAAACTTTGCGGGTTGCTCGAGACCTGAATTTGTTAAAATATGACCGTTATTTTGATTGGAAATGTGAAAGGTTATTATTAGAATGCCTTTTAGTCTATTTCTAGCAAACTTTGGGTAGAGTATGAAAGGTCGGGTCGGGTAAAAAATGTAGCGTGTTTTCTGTTATGGAATAACTCGGCTTGGAATCAGGAAATTAGTACTCTAACCCGCATGCTCCTAAAAAGAGCTCGGGTTGTTGGCAAAATATCTAATACCATGGAACAAGTCACCTGCGTTTGTGGGAACATAACCTACACCTTTGCCCGAATCTGTAATGTAATATAAGACTGTTGTCTTTACTATGCTCTATCTACATATAAGTGGTATTTTACTATCGTGGATTGACCGTTTGTATATACTTTGTCATAATTAGTTAATCGTCACTAAGCCATTCAGGTAAGTCACACAAACTCAGTCGGTACAACATGGTTATTACAATTCACGTAAAGCTGGTTAGTCCCCGGCCCGACCGCGTCACGCCGTCTCACCAAAGATCCCGTCCACTTCGGCTGCATCCGTTTAATTATGTTAATGCCCCGTATTAGGTACTCCAAACAGAACACTCGAACTAGTGAGGTTATAAACGGGGAGATTACGCCCAAATCTAGTACAACGGGCTTCACGCAGCACGACCAACTTAGGTGGAATGGGGTCGGGGATTTTGTCTTATTTATAGTCGGTTTACGTCCCCGAGTTGGACAGCATTTGAACGCTTAAATCAGTAATTGCTACATGATTTGAATGAGTATAATAGGGGTTGTTTGATAGCGACCTACTTTGATGTAAGTCTTGGATATTAAACCGTTTTCAAACACTTTCACTAAACACTTTGATCCATTTAGCTTTCGTGAATATAAAATTTTTAATTTTCGTAATTATAATGGTATTAATTATTTGAACAATAATAAAAAATATTTACCATCATCATCATCAGCCCATATACGTCCCCACTGCTGAGGCACGGACCTACCCTAAACTAGGGCGATAAGGCCTTAGTCGACCACGCTGGCCAAGTGCGGGTTGGTCGACTACACAACCTAAGAATTTCTTCTTAGGTGTGTGGTGGGTGTAAAAAATATTTACCATATGAAAAAAAAACAAGAAGGAATCGTAGAGTAAATGTATACCAATCTTGAATCAAATAAGTAAACAATTCATCTGACTGCAGTTAAAAAAAACATATTGTTAAGGATAAAATCAAATAAAGTCCTTCGAAACTGTAACTTCTTAAAGCAATTAAAAACAACAAGGAAAATAAATGTAAATATGTTAAAGCAACATATCTCCTTACTCGGCGTAACTTGAACAACTCGATTAATTTGTGCGCTAAAATCGTAAGGAACGCCCCGAGAAGCTTTCGTAGAAGCTCGGATGGAGACGTTTTGAAATCGATGTAATCAGAAACTAATTGTGAAAGTATTTCTATATTAAAGACCTTAACAACTGTTTTTATTATATTATCGGAATTTAAAATAACTGTACGTTTTTAAATATACAATTATCTATTTTGCTTTTCTTAACGTAACTATTCGACTTTCTTAACGTTACTGGATCAGTATACATAAAGTTTTGGTCAAACATCATCACTGCATAGGTAGTAAAGCAGAGTAGCTTCCCGCGTCTTTCTTCATGTATGTTGCATGCTTAAATCTTTAAAACTACGCAATGGATTTTGATGGTTTTTTTTAATAGATAGAGTTATCAAAGAGGAAGGTTATCATATAAAATTTACCCGAAGCGAAGTCAGAGCGGGTCACTAGTTCAGAAATAAATTCCGACCCGCCAACTATAAAGCTAACCATTCATTGTAGGCGCCGTTGGTAAATAATATTTGTATGTGCATGATTATCCAGATGTCTGCCCCTACCTATGACCTAGCCTATACTACAAACTGTTGTTACAGGTGTAGTAAGATTGCATGATGTTCGGTACAGAATCACCCTTTTCATTTCAAAGACATCTCACTGTTCCGCTATTGTAGTACCAAAGGTACAAGTACTAAGCCATTTGTCACAGTTTTTCATTTGCTCCCGTCCCTTCGAGAAGGGAACAATAAAGAGCATTGTTGCCCACTCGCATAGACTTCCTTTACCTTCCTTTTAATATTTGAGATCGACGCAGAGCCGATAAAACCGTCTTTATTTGATTTAGTGGATTTTGTACAAAGCGGGAGTTATTTTAGTTTGGGTTGGACATTCAATCATCTGCGTTTTGTACGCCATTAATATAATACAATGGTTGTAATTCCTGGCATTGATGAGTTATCTTTATGTATTAAAATATTTTTGCAAGAATAAACGTTTACACTTTTTTGGTACAGATCTGTTCTGTAATTCTGTTTCCTTTGGGTAAAAAGGGTAAAAACTATTTGTCTGTAAAAACAACATAAATATATATTTAAGGGGGCTGTCATACAAGTAACGAGATTTCTTTTTCATTTTTGTCGGTTGTAACACGCAATAAATATCATGCTTAGCGTTTAAAAAAAAGAATAACTCGACGGAATGAAATGAATTATTTTTATTAACACTTCAGTGAAACAGTATCCCTACTTAGTTATGCACCACGATCCAAATATAACTACGTCTACTGACTGTATAATTTCAAATCCATCTATCAAACAGTCGACGGCGGAATTCCAGGAATTTTTGTTTGTGATCAAGTATAATTAAGTGTTAGACAATCCCCAGCATCTGAATAACAATAGTTGATTGTAAAATGTTGAACAATGGCCGGAACGTAGCGAATTCTTGTTTCGCGAGAGTTTCTCTCAGAAATGTTCCTAATTTTGCATTTCTCTCATAATTACAGGATGAAGGTCACTGTTTGCGGCGTGTTGTTCCGGCTACGGTACAACATCAGTTGTTGTAGCTGAATTTATAATTGTTTTATTTTAGGAGAGTCTGAGTAGGTGCTCTACACTTACCTTTTGCAATTAGTCATGCAACCTTAATTACGATAACATGACTAAAAAGGTTATTTACTTGTATGTAATAGGTAGAGTAAGTAAGTTTGCTGTATATGTGTATGTTTTATAGAATTTTGTCTATTCACGTCTTAGTGAAGCCTTAGAAAGAACCTCCATGCAAATTTTTTATACTCGTCACACTTTTAATACAGAAACACTTTTACATTTCTTCGAGTTTAAGTGACCTTTCGCTTTTATGCACATAATTTATACTGTATTTCATCATCATCATCAGCCCATATACGTCCCCACTGCTGGGGCACGGGCTTACCCTAAACTAGGGCGGTAACGCTTTAGTCAACCACGCTGGCCAAGTGCGGGTTGGTTGACTACACACACAACTAAGAATTTCTTCTTAGATGTGCAGGCTTACTGCTATACTACATTTGCTACCTACTAAACTAAATATTTCCTTGAATTCATGAGGTTCTAATTTACACTTGCAACCAACAGTACATGATAATAATCGCCAGTCCACACAAAACCCAAGCACAACCCTCCGTTCGCTGTCTTTGCCACTCCACAGCACTCAAACGCAAATTAATACCAAGAACATTTGTACACAAAGTGCGGTGCAGCGCAGGACGAAACATTTCCGAACAATATCCTGGACAGAGCGCGGTGGTGCGAACATGCTGTTGTTTCATAGGGCTGTCTTGGTTTAGACCGGATTTTCTTCAAAATTCTAACTATACACAGCCAATTACTATAATATATATAACGGATTACCGAGCGAATGAGGCGGTATTGCGTCGGACCCGTTATCCATCCTGACGGGTATGTCTAATAGTTGGAGTTAAAATAATATCACTCGTATAGTTGCTGAACACTATTGTAATTATTTAAACACGTTAACACAAACGAAGTAAACAACAAATCAATTTAGAGCCAATGGGTTTGCGCGCGGTACCCGCCCAACCGTGCATTCTTTTTTCGAATGACAGCGCAGGCGCGTCACGTTCACAACTCCATTCGGTGTTAACCGCTCTAAAATAAAATCAACGCAAATTTGTATTCCACATCGATTATCGATAATTATTAATACGGAAATTATAATCAAATAATTAATAACTGCGAGCGAAAATCGACAACGCGCCGTCACGGCCGTCCTGCATCTTCACACGTCCTCGTGTGTGATCTCTTCAGATTCTGTGAACAAACAAGGACCAAGTTGTATGCTTCATTTATCACTCGGTCATTCTGACCACTGTAAGTGTACCCAAAGGTATTGCACCCAGCCTTACATCTTTCATACTGACTTACAATCTCGCAGAGTTACAACTACACAGAATTACCGTCACAAATAACTATTGTCACACAGTTACCTACTAGTACTAGGCCAAAATCTTCTCTCTAAAACACAGCTTATCACTATGCGCTAGTGCTACCTAGATTTGCAGAACCACACAGATACACACACACACACACACACAGATCATCAAAGGCACCACATAGGCGACTAAGATGAATAAAACCGCTGACACACAGGCTATTGCCACTCAGGTCATTGACACTCAGGCTATTGCCACTCAGGCTATTGCCACACAGGCTATTGCCACACAGGCTATTGCCACACAGGCTATTGCTACACAGGATAATTCTCCACATGCCTTTGCCACATAGGCCATTGCCACTGAGGCTAGAGTCATAGGGGCTAGTGCCACAGAGGCTTGTGCCACAGATACTAGTGCCACAGAGGCTAGTGCCACGGAAGCTAGTGCCACAGAGGCTAGTGCTACAGAAGCTAATGCCACAGAGGCTAGTGCCACAGAGGCTAGTGCCACAAAGGCTAGTGCCACAGAGGTTAGTGCCACAAAGGCTCATGCCACAGAGGCTATGGTAATACTGATTATAGAAGTGATCACTCACCATCGCCGTCACTGGAACGTCCTGACTCAATGCTGTTTGTAGGTACTTCCAACCCTACATTTAACTCCAATGGGACGTAGCATTCAGGCATGGAGCGTATGCGATCATGTGCATACTTATAAGTTCTATTGGAGTCTAATGCTTTTAACAAATACCTGTCACCATCAAGCAGCTCTCGGATTACATAAGGCCCTTTAAATTTAGGCTCTAACTTAGTTTTATTACGTTCGTGGTTCTCAAGAAGAACATAGTCACCAACTTTAAAGTTCTTAACTTTAGCTTTATTTTTATCAAATCTAGCTTTCTCCAATGGACGCGCTTGCTTCCATTTCTCGCGCAGCGTGCTCTCTTACAACATCCAAATCTACTTCAGGCTCATCAGTGTCCAAGGTCATCAATTGCAACGGTCTAGCTACCTTTCCTATAAGAAGTTCAAGGGGGCTGGCTTTTGTTATTCGATTGTGTGTACAGTTAATGGCAAGTTGAGTTTCAGGTAGAGAGGACTGCCATGATTTTTGGTAACTTGTTTCAATTGTGGTTAACATATTTTTTAGCGTGCTCATAACCCGCTCAACCTGTCCGTTAGCACGACTACTACCCGTTGCGATAAGATGTAGGCCAATGTTATGTGCGGTGCAAAAGTCCTTAAATTCTTTTCCTGCAAAGCACCTACCCTGATCTGCAATAATACGCACCGGACATCCGAATAGTGAAACGCTTGCTTTTAAGGCTTTTAAAGCGGCCTTGGAATCTATATTAGAAGTATGATGTAAGAGTACATACTTTGTAAAAGCGTCGATAGTCACGAACACATACTCTTTTGAATCCTTTTTGCCGCTTAACTTGCCTGTCGCATCCATGTGAATAGTATGCCAGGGTATGGTTACTTTAGGGATCGGATGTAGTTCCGCCTGAACTTTACCCGAATGCGACTTAGATACCCTGCATGCTATGCAATTATCGACAAATTTCCTCACGTATTTGTTCATATTTGGGAACCAATAATGACAAAAAGCCTTTTCTAACGTTTTCTCCCACCCCAAATGCATTATGCTTTCATGCACGTGGTTGATAATAGACCATTGAAATGCTCTCGGAATTATTGGTAACCAAATACTCCTGTTATTTCGTTCAATCTTGCGATGCAAGACACCTCGTCTCATCTCATACGTCTTAGCTACGTCATCGCTAAGTTCATTATTTTGGTGCTTAACAATAATGGATTTTATTTCTTCATCTTTTTCTTGCTCTGCTTGCAACCAAGAATCCGAAATTTCCGTCAAGTTAACACGTTTTTGCTGAACTTTTGATACAGGTGCAGATGTAGAAGGCGGCAGTGGGTTTCGTGACAAAAAGTCTACATGGCCCATATTTTTGCCCTGACGATACTCAATGTCGAATTCAAAAGTTTGTAGGAAACACCACCACCTATGAACTCGTGGGGTGAGGTCTATTTTGGATTTTGATGCCTTGACTGCATTGCAATCTGTTACGACTACAAACTTTCGACCATGCAAGTAGTGGCGAAAATGCTTTACAGCATTTACTACTGCAAGAGTTTCCAGCTCGTATGAGTGATATCTGGACTCAGCGCTGGAAGTTCGGCGGCTAAAGTACTCAACTGCGTGTGATTTTCCGTCAATTTTCTGCATTAATATTGCCCCGTAACCTTCAGCGCTGGCGTCAGTATGCAACTCGATAGGCCGGTCAGGGTCAAAAATGGTCAAAACAGGTTTGTTTGTCAGTATTCTAATAATCTCTGTCCTAATTTTCTCAAACGATGGTGTCCATGTTATTTTGCCTTTCCCAGATGTCAATCGATAAAGAGGAGCGGTCATCGTTGAGAAACCAGGTATAAATTGCCTAAAATAGGACGCCAAACCTATAAATTGACGTAACTGAGTGACGGTCTGAGGTGGTTGAAGCTCTGTCAATGCATTGATTTTACGTGGATTGGGTCTTATTTCTCCCGCAGATACGTGGTATCCAAGAAACTCAACCTCGGTCTTCAAGAATGAACATTTTTTAAGATTCAAGGAAAAACCCGCATTCGTCAAAGCTGATAGCACTTGGTGCAGACGGTCAAGCCCTTCCTCTATTGTACGAGATGGTACGATGACGTCATCGATATAGACAACGGCAAACGATTCCGTAAGATCTCCCAGAGCCTTATTTATAGCTCGTTGGTACACCGAAGGGGCATTTCGAAGACCGAATGGCATTGCCAAATATTCAAACTGCCCATCCGGCGTCACAAAGGCTGTACGCTCAATAGACTCTCCCTGGACGGGGATCTGATGGTAACCACTAGCCATATCCAACGAAGTAAAGAAGTTTGCTCCTGCCAGGCGCCCTATCTGATCAGAAATTATCGGAAGAGGGTAACGATCAGGTACAGTGTTGGCATTCAATTCGCGATAGTCTACGCAAAGACGGTCCGAACCGTCTTTCTTTGTGACCAATAAAATTGGAGATGCATAAGGTGAACAGCTTTCCCTGATGATACCCGCTTCCAACAACTCTTTAACTTTAGCACGTACTACCTGCCTTTCATCGGGGCTCAACCTATATGGTCGTCGTTGTACCGTGCGGTTTGGATCAATCAACCTAATTTCTAATTGCCCTGTACTAACTCTGCCCGTTGGAGTGCCTTCTACAAAGTACTCTGAATTCCCCTCAAGCAACGTAATTAATTGGTCCCGGTATTCTAAAGGAACATCACTATTGATATTGTTAAAATCATTCACTTTGGAGCCTACATCACAAGTGAATATTACTTTAGTCTTTTTAATTACCAGTTTGTTTTCAAAAATTTCAACCGAAAACCCCAAAGAAAGTAAGTCACGTCCAATCATGATACTTTCTGAAATACAGTGATCAGGTACTACATGAAATAATAATTGGAATGTGTGCCCGTGTATCGAAATAGTGGATAGTATCTGAAGATTACATTGTACACTAGACTGACCGATACCCAACAGAGTAACTAAATTATGCTGCCTCTTACCAGGAAAATGATTTGCTAGATTTTGCATAATTAGAGAGCACTCAGCGCCAGAATCGAAGCAAAATGAAAACTTCTCACCGGTCTCAGTTGAAAGCTGATCCGTAGCTGGCTTAATGGTGCAGGTATTCACGCGGTGTTCTTGCTGACTTCCGGTCGTACTAGATTCTTTCTTGGGGCAATGCGGAGCGATGTGTCCCTGGTCGCCGCAGTGAAAACAGGTCGGCAGAAGTGTTTTCTTCGTCATGATCCTCTCAGGAAGCTGTTGAGTCGTACTTGCCGCTGAAAATGGGGGTCTTGGTTGAGAAATTATGTTACTACGATTATTTTTAGATTGACACTCGACCGCTACATGGCCTGGCCTGCCACAATTATAGCAGCGACGAGCTGTTTGGTCTAATCTAGGTTTCTTCCGGGTCACTAGGCGGATTAAATTTGTCCTGGATCGGATTTGGTGTTCGTTTTCGGTAAGTAAAAGCCATTAACTCTTGCTGTAACTTCACTCGAGTATCAATTTCAGTAGTAAAGGCTAATCTTTGCAGCCGCGGTTCAATCTTAGCAGCATGCGCCATAGTTACCGCAATAGCTATCTGTTCGTTCGATAAGCCACGCCATTGACTCAATAATGTGCTCAAAAATCGACTGGCATACGATGACAAACACCCCCCTTCTTTTTGACTTTTATTTAAAAGTTTATACAAGGTCGCGGCTGGTGTTTCCACAAAATCAAAACGAGCCAGAAATAAATCTCTCAATTGAGGCCATGTTATGCCAGGGAAGTTATTCTGAGATAGCCATGAAGCCGCCGGCCCTTTTAATGCTTTACTCATTGCGATAATCAGGTTACTGCTAGTTAACTGTTTTTCTTGCATGCATAAATCGACAGTATTGCACCAAGCGCGTGCATCACTATCTCGGTTATCAGGGTTGAACTCTGGAAAAGTAACTTTTGAATCGCTTGAACTTGGCTCTTTAATTGCACTAATCAGTTCCATCATTTGGCGCTGTTGCATTTCAAATAACATTTTCCAACGTTCAGTTTCACTGTTTAGAGAATGATTGATACTCTGACCTGTTTGTTGTTGCTGATCCATGACGGGTAATCCCACTTCTGATAACGGATTACCGAGCGAATGAGGCGGTATTGCGTCGGACCCGTTATCCATCCTGACGGGTATGTCTAATAGTTGGAGTTAAAATAATATCACTCGTATAGTTGCTGATAGTCCAGTCAAATTAGGAAAAAATCTCGGAATTCGAGATACCCAGCTGTAAGTCTGTAAATACTTAGATATTGACACCCTAAAAGTTGTCTCAAAACCTACATATTGTAGGGTGTACGCAACTATAAAATTTTCAAGGTCAAATGTCACAAATATCAGTTTTATGAACTTTTAAGCAAAACGGGACGTTTTATCATAAAAGTGTGTAGGAAAAAATTACTTATCTTCTATTTATCTATAAAAATTGTCTGTACGTTTTATTCCTAAGATTCACCATTTCAGAGATACAGCGATGCAAATATTTGAAAAAGTTGTATTTTCAAAAGCTTCCAGGCCCACTTGCGATTGTGCTAGAAAGTTAAAATTTTCACGAATGATGTATTTCAGTAGCCTCTATAACATCTTATACTAGAAAAAGCTTAAAACCAATGTTTAAGTGGGTTCTCATACAAAAATTGTGTTTTTTTTTTCTTACACTTGGCCGGTTTTTAACGTGGTTACCCCAGTAAACCTATTCCAGACGACACCTTTTATACATGAAGAACACGTTGTTTATAAGGAAGCCTAGTTAAATAATTGTTTTGTGTTGTTTTCAGTATTCAGAAGATTTAAGATTTCTGCGTTTTGACCCATAATAAGCAGTTTAAATGTACTGAAACGTATATGTATAGTACTAAAAACAACATAAAACAATTATTTAACTAGGCTTCCATATAAACAACGTGTTCTTCACGTATAAAAGGTGTCGTTTGTAATGGGTTTACTGGGGTAACCACGTTAAAAACCGGCCAAGTGTGAGAAAAAAAAATCCATAGTTTTTGTATGAGAACCCACTTAAACATTGGTTTTAAGCTTTTTCTAGTATTAGATGTTATAGAGACTACTGAAATACATCAGTTGTGAAAATTTTAACTGTCTAGCATAATCGCACGGGGGTCTGAAAGCTTTTTAAAATACAACTTTTTCAACTATTTGCATCGCTGTATCTCTGAAATGGTGAATCTTAGGAATAAAACGTACAGACAATTTTTATAGATAATTAGATGATAAGCAATTTTCTCCTACACACTTTTATGATAAAACTTCCCGTTTCGCTCAAAAGTTTATAAAACTGATATTTGTGACATTTGACCATGAAAATTTAATAGTTGCGTACACCCTACCATATGTAGGTTTTGAGACCACTTTTAGGGTGTCAATATCTAAGTATTTACAGACTTACAGCTGGGTATCTCGAATTCCGAGATTCTTACCTAATTTAAGCTTAAATGACTGGACTATGAACACTATTGTAATTATTTAAACACGTTAACACAAACGAAGTAAACAACAAATCAATTTAGAGCCAATGGGTTTGCGCGCGGTACCCGCCCAACCGTGCATTCTTTTTTCGAATGACAGCGCAGGCGCGTCACGTTCACAACTCCATTCGGTGTTAACCGCTCTAAAATAAAATCAACGCAAATTTGTATTCCACATCGATTATCGATAATTATTAATACGGAAATTATAATCAAATAATTAATAACTGCGAGCGAAAATCGACAACGCGCCGTCATATATGATTACAACTGCCACAGTCTATTAAAAAAAAATTGGTTGTTTGTAAAGTAGGTTTACGATCGAGATGTTTACGTGATAACGTTTTATTAATCCTCCATACGTCCTTCGCCGTTAATGCGTCGAATGATGGTACATATGAATTTCAAATTCGAAAAACACATTGGTACCTGGCGGGGTTTGAACTGGCGACCTCTCGCATGAAAAGCAACGACCTTAACCACTCGGCCATCGACGCTTTTTATTTTTGTACCACAGCCTTACAAGTCACCGATCTCGGAGTGATTCGATTTTCCGTCGACGGAACAAAATAATTTTCCCATGGATTTCCAGGAGCAGTCGTGGCTGCAAGAAACGGCCAATTCCGCCGCTCGCCACTTTTTATGGCCGTTACAAAAATTGTGTTGCGATGAAGGAGAAAACGTTTTTTACTTAATTACTCCTCGAAGGCCGTGGGCGCTTAGAGGGATATTCATAAAATTAAAAGATGTAGCAAATACTTCAAGAAATATTAAAGTAGGTAATTGGATTGAATTGAATTTTAATGTTCTAATTAAATAATTGGCAATTTTACTTATTTTATGGTTAAGTCCACAGAGACATTTTTAGACATCACCATTTATACAGTCAATTAATGAGAACTAATGAAAAAGCAAAATGATAACAAAATAGAATTAAATACGATACAGGACGGTCGCAGCCGCTATACATAATAAGTAACAATAATTTGAACAGCTACGAGTATTTTATAGAATTTGACACAACTTTGTTAAGTTTGCAGTATTTTACTTATAGCTTTCGTTATTCTTATACGCTCTGTATTATCACCATTCCCGTTTTCCAGTTAAACATGTTTTGAACCGCACTGCACAAATATATCTTAATAGCTGTGCCAGCTTTTCCGTCATTTTTACACATTTTCCGTTGTTTTTTACACATTTTCCGTTGTTTTTTGGCTCCTATTGGTTCATCATCATCATCATCAGCCCATATACGTCCCCACTGCTGGGGCACGGGCCTACCCTAAACTAGGGCAATAAGGCCTTAGTCAAACACGCTGGCCAAGTGCGGGTTGGTCGACTACACAACCTTAGAATTTCTTAGTAGGTGAGCAGGTTTCACGCACGGCACGGCACACGATGTTTTCCTTCACTGTTAAAGCGTCGAATGATGGTACATATGAATTTCAAATTTGAAAAACACATTGGTACCTGGCGGGGTATTGGTTGCAGCGTGATGATATTTAGCCTAAAGACTTCTTTGATAAATGGTCCATCGAACATTTTTTTGATGTGAAACAGGAGTTAGGCGGTAGTAGTTAGTTACTAAGATAAACGCGTTCAAACAAATAACCTCTTCAGTTTTTTAATATTATACATACAAACATAAAATCACGAATTTTTCCCAGAGGTATCAGAGGTCACTTCCTACCATATGCTTCTTTAATATTAGCATAGATTTATTTATATAATTCATGTATTGGCAAGAGTTGATGTCATTCCGTTTGTGAAATTTTTCATTTTAATAAGTAGGTAATTTGGCAAAGTACTGTTATTATCAGTTCACCCGTGATCATGGCACTTGCAACAGTGCCGAAATATCATCGGGAGCTCTTTAAAACAAAACAACATGGTAAATACCCCGGACAGTTTCAGTTTTCTGACCTCTCTACGTTTCAATTTTTTGTTGACCTAATAAAACTGCTTACAAACTTGGACACGAATTTATGACATTTGCTTCGCTTACATTTTATAGTTATCCCCTATTAATAAATATTGGTAAGCCTGTAATAATACTTACAAATAGTTTTTTACCATGAGCAAAATATAACAAATTACGTATGTGAAATAGCATTGTTGCCGTTAATATAAAAGTGCATCAGCTGTGAACAAAAGAAACTAATTTCGTGTAACACCACATTTTCATAAGCCGCCATTGCGAATGCTTCCCAGTTGGACGATTTTTTTTGCTTCCTCAGAATATAATAATTTCGTTTCGTGTCGAGTACCGAATACAACACAAGCACGAAAAGTCGGTTCATTCAAATACGGTTTTATCAGAGATAAGAAGAGAGATTAATGTTAGAATTTTTCAAAGACTCAATTAACTATTTATTCTGAAAACTATTTTTTATTATAAGTTGTTATGGTCATTAGGAGTTGATTAAAGATGATTTCTCCTTTTTTTATTTGTTGTTTTTAATGCGTTTAAAGCTCAATGTAAATTTAAAATTTGAAAAATATCGCATTCATGACCCCGCCTGCACGAGGAGGACCTTTTATACTTGCCAGAATACTTGCCGGTCCACGGACCGTTGGCATTTTGTTTTAAATTTTGCATCACTTTACAATTTTCGTATGATTACATCTTTTTAACTTGTATGCAAACAAGCGCGACCCTTCGTCATTTTCTTTCTGCAATGTTAAGTGATACGTGACATTCGATAAGCACTACCTAATTGTAACATTGAATTACTTGTCTTATTTACCCAAATGAAACAACACAACAAAATAATTTACAACAAAATGTTTTAAGTAGCTTATTTACTCGCTCTGTTTGATATTAAAACATCAACCAATAACGTTATTGTTAAGAATTCATAAGTAAATAATCCCTTGATAAATTCTATCGTACGTAGCTACCGCCTGAAGATAGTAAAACACACCGTCTTCCTTAAATGGTCGTCAGCTCCTGCAGGAACAATGGATGTCATAAACAACTCGGAAGGAACCAGACTCCTCTATTATTAATTTTAAGACCATTCAGTGCGATTCTACTGGACAGATGGACAGACAGATTATAAACCATTTGTGTATTATTTTATATGGCTGTGGGATAACGAGAACTAATCACATTTTCATTGCTTGTTTGATTGAAGTAATGTTCGATTATCATGGTTTTAAGAAATAATCTTCATAGAATGAGGGTTTTCGCGTATTAGAACTTCACTAGATGGCAATACGTAGGCGTGAGGTCCAACTGCAGCGTGATTGGTTATTTTTGACGTGACATTGACAGACATGTCAATATTCACCAATCACGGAGCAGTTAGACCTAATATCTGCGTCTTGCCATCTAGTGGATATCTTATACGCGAACACCCTCATTGTCTATTTTTTACAAGACTCCCGTCCCAGGTCATGCCCGTGACAAAGAGCGCTGTAAAGAGCTCGAAACTTCGGGTCTCTAAATAATATGATTAGAATAACAATACACGCGAGTTTAATCTGTAAAATTAGTTTTTGTTTGTAACTAGCTTTCCACCCGCGACTTCGTCCGCGTAGAGACGTTTGACGGGTAAAACATTACTTCCTTTTCTAGGCTCTGGACTATATCTGTACCATATTTCATTTAAATCGGTCCAGTACTCTATGCGTGAAAGCGTAATAGACAGACAGACAGACAGAGTTACTTTCGGATTTATAATATTAGTAAGGATTCGTTTCTTGCCTTAATATACTAGTTAAGAACTCAAGACAGGACAGTGAAGAAATGTGCATTCATATAAAACTTAATTATCCAATAAGACTACCACGTTGTCACGGCAACATGTCATAATGTATTGGTATCGGAAAAAGACATAATTATCAAAATTGTCGACTCGGAATCAAACCCGACACTTAGAGCATGAGAAGTGCACTATTCAATGCGCCATCGAGCCAGCGTTTGTGAAAGCGCTGTGTTTATGCAACATTTCCATTGTTTACTTTTCAGAGTCTATTTTGTTAGAAAACATATTCGGAGCGTGGCTAAACGCGCTATAAATTAGGCAACCAAATTATACTAGTTCCTGTGTGGTCCAGATACAACTGGCAGTAGCTCATTAGCCGGCAATATTCCGCGGACGTTATCTAAACCACATCCTGATTTACTGGAAACAGGCGCAACATAAATATATAATAATATGCATTTATTAATGCAATGCAGTCTGGGGATACCAGTCACAACTATCTGTCCGGTGGTTGGTGAACGGTATACGGGTAAGCGACCCCGGCTTCTTGAGCTACTATCGACTCAGCCCAAATCATCCGAGGCGATAGTATCCTTCCTCCCCTTTTCCTTCCCCCGTCATATATCCTAGCTACTCGTGGGAACGCAATGACCTTGTTAAAACAATGCACAAGGCAGAATGGCGGCAACGTGTCGTCAACAACCCGTCACGTCACGTTTCCCACACAGGTGAAAAGTGGATCGCTGGAAGTGATCTCTGCCTACCCCTCTGGGAAAAAGGCGTGATTTTATTAATGTATGTATTAATGCAACACAGGACCAACATAGATGATGTTCAGCTTTAAGAGTATTTCTTATACAACAGCCCTAGGAAAGGTAATTTTATATTTTAGTAGCTTCCGCCCGCAGCTTTAACAGCGTTCATTTCCTCCGGCACAGCTTTTTTCATGCATAGAGAGTAAAGAAGCGGAAGTAAAGAAACAAACACGCATTTAATTACTTTAGATTTATAGTACTTACCTGGTGCCGTAGACAAAGTAACAATATGAAAACGATAACAAGTTCAAAAATAATATAATGTTTGGGATTGACATTAGACGCGATAAATCACGTGGTCAATCTAATGTCAATCCCATACATTTTATTCTTCTCGAACTTCGTTATCGTTTTGATATTGCTACTTTGTCTAAGCCCCCTGTATTTTTATTGAAATAAAGAAAATAAAACTTAATTTTCTTTTATCTCTGGTTCAACCTTATATTATCGTACAACACCTACCTGTGAGCCGTTAACGTTAATACCTCATTCTAAATTACACGATCAAAATTGTAAATTGTAAAGACATCTTAATTGTTATTTATGACTCGTCCCATTACGCATCGCTGTAATGAGCTAGTCGCTCATTAGTCCCGATGAACCCTCCAAGGCTCTAAGCAGCTTTCTGATGAATCGCTTTGGACGCAAATATTTCAGGGTTGGGTGCCTCTAAACGATGTTATTATAATCACTCATCCTTTCTGTGAAGAGGAATTTGATATCTCTATGAAATGAAAAGCTCGTTTATATTTTTAAAGCCTTTGTTTTAGTCGTAATTGTTTTGGGCAGCTTGTGAACTCTCTCCGAATTAGAATTTAATATTTTGTTATGAGTACTTAAATACTAAGGAGTTTTATTATTAATGAATCATATTATTTTTGTTGGTACTTTCAGAGGTATAATTGTGCCTACTAAAAATATAAAAAATATTTAGTTATTTACTCGTAGGAAAACTTTGATCTACTTTATGATGAAATGAAAAAAATATGTCTGAATGAATGCTGGGATTCATATCGATTGTATCTATGCATAAATATTATAAAGTTTTCAGGTAAGTAATACGAAATGGGACTTCCTTTAAAATTTGCACGATATTAGAATATTTTCGTGATAAAAATGCTCATTCCAAAACGTAGTCGAACTTTGAAACTTTGATATTGTGCATTCCTTTGCATCCAGTTCCCTGAAAAAGAAACAAAAAAAATTCTCACTGTAAACTCCATTGAGAGATTCACTCATTATTATCTTTATTCCGAGAGCTCTACAGAAAAATATCAAAACGCGAAAGAAACGGGTAAGAAGAGCAATACAACTTTTTATTGAAACTAAAGCAAAATAAGTGGAGTATTTTCAGCGTCTTACATTGCAAATTAGTTCTTAGTGGCCGCTGATAAGGTTGAGTATAGTTGTAAGATGTTTTCGTATCAAGAAAAGAATCATTTGAAAGGAGCATCATTAATGTTTTCCTTATCCGTGTAATCGCTTTAAAGGACGGTAATAGTGCAGGGTAATTTGAAGTCCTGGCCGGCCCCACGGGACTGATTTATTCCAATGCTCTAGTGTGAGAGAATAAGAAAGACTCGTATTACATAAGTGGAAGTGAGGGTTTGGGATACTGCGGGAAAAATAAAGCGTATAGCTGGAATTGGCTAGGTATTCGTAGTAGTTAGTTTGATTAATGATTACTATTTTGGACACTGTAAGATTCATAAATATGAACAGAATAAGGTTAGATTTTAGAAATGAAATACCGCAATTAGTATTTAGTGATAAATTGGCGATACATTATTTTCAATTAGTGTTCTACAAAATAAGAAAGTGATCCATGTTTATGTTTGTCCACAAAGGGATTGACCATACAAGCAAATAAATACGCTTTATGTTTTAAGTGGGTAGCTCTTAGTGTATTATCAACATGATCTGTTACGACTGAATGACTTAAGGCTGGCTGAAGCACCTACGTAATATTATCAATTAATTTATTAAGTAACTGCCTCGTTGGTCTATTGGTAGCAAGTGCTGCGTTAGGACCGAGAGGCCCCCGGTTCGAATCCGGGGACGGGCAAAATTTGTGTGAGTTTTTCTGTAATGAAATTACTCAGCCCGGAGTTAGAAAGTTGGCGGTTGAACGCCCGTGGCTCGGAAAGCACGTTAAGCCGGTGGTCCTGCGCCCGATCTCTCATCGGTCATGTCGGATTGCCGTCTCACCGAATTATGAGAGTAAGGGAATAGAGAGTGCACTTGTGTTTGCGCGCACACTTGTGCACTATAATATGTCCTGCGCAATTGGCTGATCTCAATTGAGATCGGCCGCCATGGCTGAAATCGGTCGGACGCCTTTATTTATTAATTTATTAAGTTGTAACACCGTGTTTAATCTGTTAAACGGCTACGAGTCGCCTGGCGCGTAGCATTGTCTCAGTCGTAACGAACGCCACTACCGGTAAAACACAATTTAAACTTGGCTGTTGGCACAACACTTAGCGACTTCCACGCGCCATCTCCTAATTTTATTAAGTTTGAAACTTTTTAAAGAGCCCATTCAGATGTAATTTGATTTGCGCACAAACAATCTGCCTACCTGTTTGTAAATAAAGTTATCGGCTGGTTGCCGGGTGAATTATGGACCGAAAAATTGTGCTGGAAATCGGTCTATTATTTGGACGAGTTTACGATCGGTTGGGTTTTTCTGCTGGAATTACAGAACGTTATTCGGACTGGAGGAGTTGTTTGGATGTTGCCAAAGTGATTTTTTTTTATTTATATCTTGTTATTTATTGGTTCTATTTGGTATTGGTAATTTGTTAGCTTATTTAACTTTCAAAGGATAAAATCATTTAGTTTTGTTTAATAGTTTAGTTGAAACACTATTACATTACTTGGATAGAATACGAGTACATTGATAATTTGTTGCCATAATGATATTTAAATGACCTCATTATTTGAGAGAATTACAATTGAAAGAGCGTAAGTTTTTTTCAGTGCGAATATTCAGTTCATAAAATTTTTTACCGATCCTTACTTTATTTAAAGTTATAAATGTAGGTACCTACTTCTCTGATCTTTTTCAATAATTGATTAAATTGTATTTCAGAACTGTAACATCAATTAACCACTGACCCATTTGTCAGTATCAGCACAATAAGATAGTACCAATAAACAGGGCTTGCTTCGCTCGTAAAAAGAACCATACAAACAGTCCAGCCTTGTCAGCCTTTGATGGCGCAATAACGCGCAATAGCGTCCCTAAGATCCGTATAAGCAGTAACCAAAACACAACCCCCCGAATTACGCAATAATCTACTCTTAAACACTGCAAGGGCGCCCTCCGTACTCCATTAAAACTAAATATCCACTAATAAAGTTGCCCGCAAGTCCATTACGGAGTAAGCAAGACGCAGTGGTACCCGAGTTGTAAGTTAGACAGCGTTGGATAGGCGCTGGTGGGAACCGTCGAGTGCGGATAGATGCGGCGGTGACTTGGTCGGCTGACTGTGGATTTGTCTTTGGGGAACCTTTCTCGAGGCAACGCTTGTCTAGTAATAGAGGTTGGGTCTGACTTACACGAAACAATAATGTATATTAGTAGTCGTTGCCTCATCTCTACGAGTGTAAAATCAAACCCGAAGACAATAACTATATTACAACGTTTAGAATGAGGTGCTCGTAACAGGGTATTACGTTTAAATGGACGTTATATAACACTTCCTAACAACTCTTGTAGAGCAATTTGTATCTTAATATTATACCTTGTAAGGTTTGGTTTAATTAAGTTCTTTGCTATGTACCTTGCTAACGTAGTTTTTAATAAAGAGATTTAAGAGATTACAAATATTTACCTTGCTTCCTTATTGCCTTTTTCAATGTATAATTAAATGATTATTAGGAACAATTATTACCGACATTTCTTGGAAATATTTATAATATATTAAGACACTGGGTCAGCCTTAACCTTGTGTCTAGACGAAGGACAAAACATTTATAGTTCTCAGAACTCAGTATGACATAATCCTAAATTAAATTGTTTTCATAAGACCCTGTCTTTCTCGTTAAACGACGTAGTGGGTATTAAAGTGGTATAACCTTATCTTAATACAAAATTCTTAAAGTGGTGGAATCTTGTGCTGTAGTGCAAAACTCTTAAGATGATGACATCTATTGGTTCTGAAACCGAGCCAAGAAACCTTCTTAGATAATGCGATGAGCTTTATCTAAATTCAAACCTTCGTATTGTATAGTCAGTACAAAACTTTTATGAAAGTATTAAGGATAGATTTTTCACGATGTTATAAAATAGGTAGGTATATTGACTGCCTCTATCTGACGTATTCGGTGGTTGTTATTTGATCCCTGTTTGTTTCGTTAGGGGCCGTAGGTTCAATCCTCACCCGGTCAAATTAGGTATGTAATGAAAGGTTATATTTTTACAATTGTGCCCAGTCTAGGTATGTATTTATTTAAGAATGAAGGTTTCAATTAACTGGTATTATGAAATAAGACTCCAGAATAAGTGGTCCTAAAATAGTCTAACTTATCTAAACGAGGTTTACAGATTGGAGTCATAACGTGAGATTGTGAAGAATAAGTATTTTTATAAACGAAAAATTAAATGGGTGGAATGCCTGATAAGCGTTGGCTGAAAAGAAAATTTCTTTGCACATTATAAGGGTCTATGCTGTATTTACTTGGAGATTCCTTTTAAGTCGGGTCCTCAAGGCGGCATCGCTACGAGGCCAGATAAAGGAGAGCTCTCTAAATTCAAAGCACCGTATTGTATGCACGTCCGCCGGCGATGAGTGTGGTTATCTGCCGTCGTTATTTTTAGATAGATGCAAGTAAAGCCCGTGATCCACTATGAAATCATTTTATAAGTGGTTTCGGAATAATACGAGACAGATAAGGACTCCAGATAGTATTAATATAGTAATATTTTTGTTTTTTTTTATCAGTATATCGCACGCAGTAGTTAATTTGAGTATTGGCTTGTATCCACGATTCCGAAAGTAGTTTATTGTAGGATGAAAACCTTCCTCTTGAATCGCTTTATGTATTAAAAAATCGCAAATTACATAGCTACTTACTGCCCGACGTTTCGACTCCATCGCCAATCATGATCGTCAATCATGATGACGGTGTATCCCAGTCGAAACGTCGGGCAGTAAGTAGCTATGTAATTTGCTACTCCTAATAACGCGTGTAGACCCATAAAGACAAATATTTAGTGTAATGGAACGCGAAAGTCTAAAATCTTAAAAAATCGCATCTAAATTCGTTGCATACTTTTGAAAATTTGAGCATACATACGGACAGACAGACGCGGGATTCGACCTTGCCTTAAACTATGTAGTGATTGTGATAGGTATGACTTGTTACCCGACTGCCAAAGAAGGAGGGTAATGTTTTTCGAGTGTATGTAAGTATGTATGTATGTCTTTTCCTTTGTGACCTCCTGTAGCCTAAACGGCTTGATGGATTTTGATGTATGAGGTATCGTTAGATTTGTCTTGATTACGGGAGTGTCATAGGATACATTTTATCCTAAAAGTCCCACGGGATAAAGACATAATAATATTTTTTCTAAATTTCCCTTTAAAAAAAATTATTATTAAAAAAACAAAATACCCGACTGCACACTAAAAAAAGAGTAAAATAAAAAAATTATTATTAAAAAAACAAAATACCCGACTGCACACTAAAAAAAGAGTAAAACAAGCCCCACAATACAAATTTACTGAATATAATTTATAAATGTAAATGTAAAGCATCGCAGGCGGGGACCACCTTGACCGCCACCAACGAAAATTCTGCTAAATGGTCCTCTGTTGGTCCCCGCCTGCGATGCTTTCCATCAACATTTATAAATTATATTCAGTAAATTTGTATTGTGGGGCTTGTTTTACTCTTTTTTTAGTGTGCAGTCGGGTATTTTTTTAGTATTGTGTAGTAAATTTTAGTTTTAGTAATTTATGCTTCAACAAAAATTGATATATTGGCAAGTCCTGAGCGTGGACTTCATAGCTACCTACCCAGTGGAGTGAGGTGATCCTGTCACATCGCCTAGCTTGCCTTTGAGCTGTCAGTGGGACGCCCCCTTACGGCATCGTGTGTTGTCGCCGGCACATGGCGCCGTAATCCGATGTCCGGCGCCCGTCGTCCGCGATGTACGAACTGCAATACGCCTGGATATTACGCTTTTTATCACGCCTTTTACGGCCCACCTCCGCCCCAGACGCTAGCTCGTGAATTTTGACAAGTTTAATTCAGTTTTATTGGTTTCTTTTATTGGTTTCGTTTGTGGTAGATGTGTTATGTGGGTGTGCTATTTTACGGTTGCAACAAGCGATATCCCGAAATTTTTAATTTAAGCATATTTTTATGTTGTTTTTACTATCGCTTTATGTGATTTCTATGTTACTCGTCATAAACGAGCGAAATACTTAGTTAAATTTAAAGTTGTAGTAAAGATTTATCACGTTCACTTATTTGATAAAGTACAGCAAAGTAAGTTGCACATAAAATAAGTTTAACCACACTATCAGCATTAAAAATACCGTCGAAAGACAAGACGGGTATGAGCTCAAATATTATTTTGTCCAAAAATATAAGCAAAGCGTATGATACCGCATCCATGGCAGCTCTTACCCGCCTCGGGCGCACTCCTTTACATTAATTTCCGTTCTTTCTACTCAATTTTCGCGAGCGCTTTGACGGGCGTATGCAAAGGCCGTAACGTTATTACTACGCGAGTCTATTTTTATGGCGAACTATGTTACGGGTCGTGATGAGTTATGTTTGTTAACCTAACGGCTGTTAGGGTTTATGATACTTTGTGTAATGTGAACTTCGTGTAGGGAATGTTATACCGAATTAAATTTCTTTCCAGACAGAAGTGTGCATTATACAAATTGAGAGCGCAGCTGAATATTTTGAATTGGGCTTTAATGATTAATTATATTTTATCCGGAATAAGAATGAATAAAAGCTTTATTGACCTCAGAGACCACAGATACAAACAAACACATTTAACAGAAACTAATATTAAAAACAAAAAAACAGAAAAAGCAACAAAAATTGAAATGATATCAGTTGTTAATGTTTGAAGCAAGAACGAGAATGTATACTCGTAATATAGATACGCTTAAATTCAGTTCATTTATGAAGCTGGATTTGTAAATACATCATCCATACCAGCATTTGCCGACCTTCATAGTAACAGCCCATGCGCTGATCAGATCTCCGATCTATTTTCTCAAGAAACTTGCCGCACTGCGTCAATAAATATTCACTCGTCAGATAGACAGTACATCTATCCAAATTATGGTATAATAAATCACACTCGATTATGCAGTTTCCCGTCTTTGCATCCGACCTGTGCCAACGGAAATCGGAAATTAACAAATCTCTCGACGACGTCACAGAAGATTGATGAATGTAGATGCACGGTCTCGATCGGAGCTGTCCCGGGACTCCTCCGTAGGTGACCTAGATGTAGTGCTTAGATTGGAACGGCTTTTGTATGTCTTTAGCGTTGAAGTACATTTACGGGTTCAAGTTTTAAAAAAAATGTTTTAAACTATACTCCATTCACTTTGGCGAGCGACAAAATGTAAACAAATCAAAAAATGATATTTTTATAGGTCGTCTTTGGAAAGAGTATAACTAATTAATTTTTTTCATGAATAGCCATTATGTAATAAATATTTAAAAAACCAAGCTTGTATATGTACTAATAAGAAAATTTAATTTAATAAATTAATGCTCAATTTATATGATATTTTTTTGTATATTTTCGTTTTTTTCTGTCAAAAGTATATTGACAACGTAAGTTGACATAAAAAAGACCTAAATAAAAACAATTCTCAAACTTCAGGCGGCCATTTTTTTACTTTTACTCAGCCGTTAAAGCTGTTGACGCGAGTGTGCATTTCCCTGATTTTGTTAATTTCTTATTCAGATTCCTTGTTTTAATTGTTACTGTTAAGTTTAAAGTAGTATTTTAATTGTTTTCTTTTGTTGTGGAATTGTTTTTCGTGGCTAAAATGTGTTGTGGTTTTTTTGTATCGTAGGTTCGTTGTTTACATTTTGTCGCTCGCCAAAATGAATGGAGTAGGTATAGGTAGATACCGATATACATACATTAAAAACATTTGTGGAGTCTTCCCCGTGACCACGAGCGCTGTGAAGAGCTCGAAACGTTTGGTCTCTAAATAATATGTTAAGAATACCAATACACTTTATATTTTTAATCTGTAGAATTACTACTAATTCAAAAGTCTCTTGACTAGCTCAAGAGAGCTCAAGAGAGCGCTCAAGAGAGCGAAAGAATATACATCTACCTAGGTAGATGTATATTCTTTCGAAGGGATCAACTTAAAGCTGTAAGATAATTTGCTAGCAATTGTGAGTTAGTTTGTTATTGCCAATTTCACTGTGTTAAAATGCTACAGTTAAAGACAATTACGAAACCCACAAGATTCTACTGTGGATTACCCAAAAATAAAACTATCCTAATTTAAGAAATGAGAGATTTTTCTAACGCGATGCAAAACCTTGTTAGATTTCGTTCTCATTTACCTTAATTTAATACAAACAGTTTTATATAGTTCGCAGACTAACAAAAAAAAAGATAAATAAACTGGATACTTGTCAACTTCTCAGACAGTTTAGGCGGCCCGCATAACAAGCAAAGAAACACGACGCCGCCAAACTTCTAAACTCCAGTCGATTGCCGCTAAAATCAAATTTGAAAACCTTTAAAGTCGAGCGTTGCAGAGAAAAAATGAAAAATGCTTCGTCGGCATCAAAGTTGGGACGAAAGTCCACTTTTCTGTTTCGAGAAGCTTCCAATAACGTGTTCAATTAAAACTGCGATGCTATTTTATCGAGGATCGGCGGGCGGCTAGAAAGATAACCGAGACAGGTTTTGTATGTACGATACAATTTAATACGATTATACTGTGTTTTGTATGTTAAGCAAAATTAGTATGGCTGAATCAGTGACGTTTTTGTTTGGTCTTTAAGTCTGTTCTGTTCTAATTTCTTAATTAGAAAATACTCATTGCTTTTGAACTGCGTTTAAAGGAAAAAAATATAGATAAAACTATCAAATGAAATCCCTCCATAAATTACTATTATAACAACTTCTCAGACAGTGAATATATGAAGTCTAACAATAGTATTAATTACTAGAATACATGATAAAATTGGGTATTTAACAATATTTTAATAATAAATATTACACAACATCACATGCATTGAACTGATCCCATAGTATGTGGCTTAAGCACTTGTGTTACGGGTAACAGAATCAACAGTGGATACACAAATATACCTATTTAAATATATTTAATAACACACGCACACGGAACAAACACCGATGTTTGTCACGGGTGGGAATCGAACCCTTGGAACCGTAGGTGAGTTTGAGTTACTCACCACTGTTCCACCGAGCCAATCAACCAACTGATTATATTTCTACCAAAATAGTTAACACAATCATCGATACGCTGGCAACACTGGACGCCATTACCGTGTGTGCATCCACAGAACGCAGGCGTATAAAATTACTCCACCTGAAGAATTTCAGGAAACTAACACAACATCTGGGAAATGCGTTTTAGGGAACAGGGGACGTGGAAAATACGTAGTTGCTACTAGTGTTGGGAAATGTCGAGTTTCATGTCGTGGAAAAAATCGAGGCCGCAGATTTTGTGCAAATAGTTACGAGTTCATAGTGCCTATTGGAAGACTCTTTATTACAACTGCCTCGTCGATCTATTGGTGGCAAATCCTCGTATAGACTGAATTTTCCGGGTGCCCATATTCTATTGAGTTTTGTGTTTTAGCCTAGAATCTCGGATAGTTGACTGCGTTGGCTTCAAGCTTAAATATCAATCTGCAATGAGAGTGAATAACATAGAATCTTTGTTTGTGCAAAAATTTGTGCCTTATGATATCTGTTTCCATTACGTTTAATTTGTTTCCAGGATTTTTTATTGAAGTAAATAGTTCTATACTACTCAAAGTACTCAAAGAGAGTGCTTTGAGCACGACTCGAGGCTCGAGTCCGGCGTCGAGACTCGAGTCTGCTGTCACCTCCCTATATGTTACTGTGTTACTGCAATGCTATCTCCGTGGATCCGAGATTAGGTGCATGTGGGAACGCAAGCGGAAGGATTTATTTAAATTGTGAGGGCGAGTGTGCTACAAAGTCGGTGCTTTTAATTATATTCGCTTTTTCTTTTGTTGAGAACACCACTACTGTTAATTTAGCATTTACATTTAAATACCAGAGGGCTTTGTGATCTAAGTTAAACGTTATCTGGGCACATAAATGTCGTACGGATCACCGTCACTACAATAGTTTCTTGTCTTCGTTAAATTTTTCATATTTGAGTTCAAATTTGATTTAAAAAGAAAATGATAAATTTATTTGCACATGTTCTAAAACTACGTATAAAAGCTTGGCGAAAATTTCACAATTTAGCACTGAATCAGATCGATATGTTTAATGTTGTCAAAATTTTATTTATTTTCAATTACATTTAATTTACAAATTTAATTACATTTAAAGTATAACGTGGGTCTTAAAGCTTAATTTTATATTTGATCTATATAATAATATAAACCTTTCCCAGTCAGGGTTCATAGACGGAGCACGTCCGATGTCCGGGTGACCCACTGATATATAGAGCAACCTTTAACGGGTCAGAATTCCTTAGATGACCCCAATTTCAATCTTCGATGCTTTGGGAGGCACGTTTGTGTTGATGCTGAATGCTTACGGAATATTTCAAGTACGGTGATCTGGTCGCATAGACATGGATAGACATATATTTTTTTTCACAGGTTATGAAACACCGTATTACATTCAGTTGATACATATTGGCTTTTTGTATGCTTTATTCGATTTCTGTGTAGAAATGGATAATTACTGATAGAAAAGGCTTTTAGAAATTATTTTTTCCTTTTGTATTATGTTTTGTATTTTCCAAACCAGCCTGTACGAGCAATACCTCAAAATGGCCGCAAAGGTTGTAATTATCGGTTTTTTGATATAACCGAAGCTGACAACAAAGGAATCTCCACTTCAGCCCCTAGAATGTTTTCTGAGCACTTCAATACCGCGCTCAAAGTAACACAATACGAATATCAGTATTGCTATCGTTCCCTCGGGGAGACCCGATTTGGACCGAACTACCTCTGTACTGACACCAAATCGGTGGTGATAAAGGCGATTACAGGCAATGTTGTATTGTGGAAATTATCAAACAGCTGTTTTTTTAAACAATGCTTTATGTGCACCGGACGCCCTGACGTACACAATATTGTAAAGCTAATGGCCGCTGCGAGACAAGCCAATGCTTAGTGTGGCGGCCGTATGATATCTCTGTGTATTAGTTTTAAGGTTTTTTTTGAGAAATAAATAAATTATTATTATTATTAATGTAATTTTGTAGGTTTGCATTTGCTTCATAATCCCACTTATTCATTAATATCAAATTGAAAATAAACTGTAATACGTTTTGGTGGTTTATCAAACGTTGGTTTAAATGTATTTAAATTTTTGATTGTTTAACATACACTAAAACTTATATTTATTTAAATCTCAGTTCTCAGAATTCTCTAAATTGAAAACTTGTTGATAAATTTTTATAAAATACCAATAAATATTGAAATTAAAAGGTTCCAAAAAGATTGCAGTCAATACCGAAGTCCAATAGTAAACATGTTCACTTTTAGGATTGTAAGTCTTAACAACATAATTACCGCGATCAAAATACCAGCGATCGTTTCCTTCATTATGATTTACGAAACAACTTCTCGAGAATTAGTCGAGTTGGTCCCAGTCCCGATTTATCGTTAAACAATCCGGAGTTTCTATCGAGACAACTTTTAAACACAAAAGACGGCCTTTAATGAAGCCCCAGTTGTTAATTTCACAATTAATTCCGAGGTTTCTCATTGAATAAGATTTGTTTTGGAAATATGTTTGTTTATATTTATAATGTAGTACATAAAATATATTATTTAACTTATTTCATAAGAAAAATTAAAATTTTAAGCTGACACAATCCATAAACGTTGTTATCTGAACCTTTATTTCCATACATTTTAGGTGTACAGGTGTTGAAAAAAGTAGGGTCCCGTAGAATCATGGACAAGAAAGAAGATATTACAATAAAAGTGAAGATAAAATCCGAAACCACAAGAAATGCTCTTATGGTTCTAAACTGACGACGCGCGAGTTGCATTACCCGGTTTTTTCTTAGTTGCGGTGCCCTGCACTGATACAGCCCCAAATTATTCAATGGTTCACCATTGAATAATAACAGGAGACTAATTTTCGTTTGGGAAATGTTTGTGAACGCGGAAAACTCGAATTGTCATTATTCGGATCAGGTGCTACTCTTGGGTCCTGAACTGTTCGATCTTACCTTTTTTTTTGTTAACAATAAATGTAGTATATGTTTATTTTTCTCTCTTTGATGCTGTGACTTACTCAAACTGTACGACATGGCAATAATATATGTATGTGTGTATATAATATATATACATATACATATATATTTATATATATATTTAACAAGGTTATGTCATAAACGGTTAAGAAGAGTAACTATCGAGTTTCTTGCCGGTGTCTTCTCGGTAGAATCAGCTTTCCGAACCGGTGGTAGAATCACTTATCTTTTACTTATTTATTTAATATAATGACGATTTATAAGTGCGTGTGAATGCCTATATAAATAAAGAAATTTTGACTTTGACTTTGACTTAGAACAAAGGAACGGCGTAATTTCGATGGCGATTATAAATCAGAAACGCACATCACTCCGGCCACTTACCATAGATTGAATTTGTATTCTATCAGATCTGATATTATGGAAGGCCTTTGAAGTGTTCGCTTCCTCTTTGAGGGATTCCGATAAGAACAATCCACAATTGGCCTCGTTTCGCGTAAGCTGGCGTCGCCAATGGGAAATCTTTTAATCTCGTATTGTTCGATGAAATTAGCGTATTGAGTGGACGTTTTAATTAATTGTAATTATGTTGCTGAGCCGGCTTTGCGTTGGCGTTTTGATTTTTAATGAGAGGAACATTTTAAGTATCCATAATACGGCGAATATAAATTGATTTGTGATTGGAGAATCTGTGTAAGTAGATACTTACAATGGTATTCATTTAACTAATGTTAGTTATGTTTATTTTTCTTATAACATTTTAAATATATTGGTCCCATTACAGTTTGATAATTTTTTATTTAGATTTACCTTAAAGTCTTGTCTAAAAATTGGTATAAAAATGTTTAATGAACCTAATTGAACAATCTTTTGCAATTTATAGTCAAGTTGAACCAAAAAGTAAAAAAACACACATATTCAACATCACCTAGCATCTTCTCTTAGAATTTTTAGACATAGTCGGTAGCCACGATCGCGCAATAACTATTCGGGGTAGACCGTATTTCCTATTCATCCCGAATAATTACTTTGAGCATTTATTATACGAGGGAAAATCGTTCAGGGGCCAGCGTTATTATCGCACGCCTGCGAACGCGTCCAATTATAATAATATTATTTGCCTTGAAAATAATATGGGGAAAACTAATACAGAGTGCGCGAGGCGGTGGAATGGTAATCATAGTAATGAAACTCTCTGTATTACACGAATTGAATATTAAATTACTAGGATTATAAGTTTTTTCGGTTATAATCCGGTCTAGGTACACGGCACTGGCGTAAAAATGGGGACAGGGACTAAGGACATACGCATTTTTGAGGCTGTGTGTTAGGTTTACCTTGATTACATCCATTACTGTTTATCACCAGTCAATTGGTAAATAAAATATAAAATTTAAATGACTTTGTGCTGTGATGACGTATTTCGTAATTGTTTTAATTAATAAATCAAACTGCGGAATAATATATTTGGTCTTCATCTATAAGACTTACTGGACCGACTTTAAAATGAAATTTGGTACAAATATAGTCCAGAGCCTAGAAAAGGCTACTTTTAACCGACTGCGTTATAAGGAAGTAATGTTTTACCCGTTAAACGTCTCTACGCGGACGAAGTCGCGGGCGGAAAGCTAGTAACAAATAAATATAAGTAAATTTACATGAATTGTAGATTAATAAATCAAACTGCGGAATAAGAATTATAAGATATTTTGTCTTCACTCCCATAATATATTTATCTAGGTATGTTTCGTGTTATAAATCGTTCTATACTCACTTGAGTGATTATCACAATGAAACTAAATAGTATTGTAATCGACTGATGAATCGAATAATATTAAATTTCAATCGAAGTACAAGTAATACTTGTCAAGTACGTTATCGAATTGCAAAAGCAAACGTTTGTCTAGGCCTCAGTTATTGAAGACAAATCTTGAGCTGTGTGAAAATACAAACAAGATAAATCGAATCCTTGTGTTGAGAGATTGAGCTGTTCGATATTAATGGCCCATCTAAAATGTATTGTAAATAGAACATTACGCCCGCTGTTTGTCGATTGAGACTGCGATTGTGTTCGGGTCTGTGGAATTGACTGAAAATTATGTATTAATAAGCTAGAGTTAAATGGTAATTACTAACAAAATAAAGACGTGTGGCACTCGGGGACTGCCGCGGTATAGCTATTGCATAGCATCGTCCGATTTCGGAGCAGCTCGTCTCGATTCGTGCGAGTTTCGTAGAGTTACAATACGTCATATCGCACGCACACAAACACCGTGCCGAAGTCTACCGAACTGAAACGACGTTAGACGATTGTGAGGTTTTTTCGTTACGGAATTTCTTGGTTCGGTCGCCGCGCTCAAAGCCCGCGATAAAAGCTATGCAATAGCTTAAACATATTTTTAAGTAATTAATATTAGGTATATAATATGTTTCTTTATTAGTTCTTTACAATCAAAGTAAATTCAATTACCTAAAAAAAAGCGTCTGTGCCTCATAAAATTGATATGATTCGAAAGTACAAGCGATTATAAGTCTTATGATGTTAAAAAGTAACCCTCAAATACCTTCCATTTAATAACTTGTTCCCAGAATTCAAAAGTCTAAATCGATTCCAACTAGCAAACACCTAATCATCAAAGTTAAGTGTGAAAAACCGCAGACGGTGAAGTTAAAAACAAATTTATTGAAATTAAACTGAAGTGACGGCGCTCTGCGACCGACCGAAGGCGTGATTGACGAGGGCTAAGTCCATGAGGTTAGTATGCCAGATGCTATAAAAATAAGATAAGAATAAAAAAATAAATAAGGTGTCCGGCCGATTTCAGCCATGGCGGCAAATCATAATTGAGATCAGCCATTACTTTTATACTTGCGATTTCAGCAGAACTTCTATCGACTGGTGAAGCAAATGTACATTCATCTAGCATACTCGTACGATACTTTTTCAATACTGATAGACTACTCTACTACTTTTAACGTTGGGTAAACAGAATGATGAAAGAAATCAACATTACGCGCTTTTACTTTCCATAGTAAACAAGCTGCAAATTCTTGTTCGAATCCCATTACATCACAATGATACTTCAGCACCGGCCTCAAACAAAAATAGCGCAAATAAAAAAGTTAACAAAAGAATGATGGCCCAAGGAAATTACGTCAGCGGCCCAAGATTGAAGTGGTGCGATAAAACGGAGAACCGAGACGAAACAGCCGAACTGCCAGAGGTCAATTTAAAACGGATCTCGCTCACTCGGAGTTGGGCATAAACAACAGGATTGGGACAGAAATATTTATTAAAAAAAAAGACGTGTGGCACTCGGAGACTGCCGCGGTATACATACATACATACAATCACGCCTTTTTCCCAGAGGGTTAGGCAGAGATCACTTCCAGCGATCCACTTTTCACCTCGGTGGAAAACGTGACGTGACGGGTTGTGGACCACGTCGCCGCCATTCTGCCTTGTGCATTGTTTTAACAAGGTCATTGCGTTCCCACGAGTAGCAAGGATATATGACGAGGGAAGGAAAAGGGGAGGAAGGATACTATCGCCTCGGATGATTTGGACTGAGTCGATAGTAGCTCGAGGAGCCGGGGTCGTTTACCCGTATACCGTTCACTAACCACCGGATAGATAGTTGTGACTGGTATCCCCTGCCGCGGTATAGCTATTGCATAGCATCGTCCGATTTCGTAGCAGCTCGTCTCGATTCGTGCGAGTTTCGTAGAGTCGTACAATACGTCTAACCGCACGCACACAAACACCGTGCCGAAGTCTACCGAACTGAAACGACGTTAGACGATTGTGAGGTTTTTTTTCGTTACGGAATTTCTTGGTTCGGTCGCCGCGCTCAAAGCCCGCTATAAAAGCTATGCAATAGTTAAAAAACTAAAGAGAAAAATAACACAAAAAGGTATAATTTTAAAAACTAAAATCCGACTACTGGAATATCGCGCTCTAATAAGTAAAAATCTAGATAATATGCATTAATGTGTTACATTATGTACAAATAATGATGTTTCTAATGATACCTAATTTGTTAAATAACAATACGTAGTTTATGTTATGAGGGAACTGAGGAACAATCAAACATGCTCACAAACGGTTCAAAATCAGAACTCTCTTTTTCGCTTCGCCATAGGCGGGTAATATCAGTGATACATTAGGTTATCAAAATATTTGTCTTCGGTCACATAACAAGATAATGTCGCTATAGCATTAAATATTCAAGATATCTAGAAAAATAAAAGGCACTATTTCTTATCCTATTTCCATAGCTTTTTCAAATAATGTGAGATTTAAATGTGAGTGCACCAAAAACAAGATTATTACGGCAAACGTGGTGAGGGATGTCTTCAGGTAAAACGGCAGGTAGGAGCTGGATGCGAGTAGCCGAGAATAGGCAGGAGGGACAAAGACGCGGGGAGGCCTATGTCCAGCAGTGGACAAACCTAGGCTGATGATGATGTCACTATAAACAAGTTTATTACTTAATTAATTTGTCATTTAACTTTTTGTTACGCTTTATCATGTTTTATTTTTTATTACAAAGTTCATGGTATACCTACATGTACAAAATTATTAAATTTATCCTTCTTTAGTTTGTAATAAGTGGTTCCAGTCCGATTAGATAAAATTGTAACTGAACACTACGTTTCTTTGTACAAAGCGGTACCATTTTGCAAATCATCATTGAGCCAGTAGTCAATAGGCACGGGCCTTTTGAGTACTGGGCCAAGACCTTCTTCTTATTTAGGCCAATATGTACTTGCTATTATTTGTGAGTCTCATCCAATATGGTCCTGAGATTCAGATCTGGAGACTATATCAAATATTGCTAGAATAGGTAATGTATAGTAGAATATGTTTGTACAGACAAAGCAACCCAATTTTCTCTTTAAAAGAGATTATTTGGCATAGAGAATGGACAAACAATACTGTACTTGTAAGAATGTGCATAATTGTTCAAAGATGAGACAAGATAAGCAATGTTTGCTTGTTTTACACAAGTTTCTTTTTGACTTTGTCGGCGATTTTACTTTTTTTTGTCTCTGAAATGTTATGTCGACAAATGTCGCTGATATCACAAAATCTAGAGCTATAGTAAACAAAAACACCTTTGAATTTGACGAAACTAGAAGAGCATCATTGAGAGTAAATAGAACACAATGCAGTCTATTCGCCGGGATAGGGCAAACTTATCAAATCTTGCGACGGGTGGGGTTATAAAAAGTTAACTTGCGCGAGTAGAGACTTCATATGGCCGAAGTTGACGGAACACTTTACCAAATGTGCCGATTTCGACACCAGCCCGTGGAAATAACAAAAAAGTTTTGACTTATTGCCTTGCGGAGATCGCGCGTAAACATGTTAGATGTTTTTTAGGGACGCGAGGCTGGAACTTGTGCCATTTAGGGAATGAAATCGTTTGAGACGTCGCGGGCTTTGACTTAATCGATGTGCGTCAAGGAGCTGTTGTGAGATGGAGGAACTTGTGCTTTATGGGAAAAAGGTTTAGGGATACAGGGTTGAAGCGCTGCGGTATTTTGAAGAGTTTGAAGAGTAGGGGATTTTCGTTCATGAGTTTTGTCAACGGATATTACTAATGAGAGTCAGTTGAACTGTTTTTAGTTCATAAGTGTGTCTTTGTTTTTTTTAGTACATATAATGTTTGAAATAATTCAGGAAATCTGTTAATGTTACCGCTTTATCTATGACATTATCAAGAAATAGCAGTATTGTTTTGAGTACAAATTTGTATGTGAAGAAACAGTATTATTAAAATTTTAAACTGCTTTTTTATAGTAGAGTAGCTCAACAATTAAATTTACACTATACTATCATTGATTATTAAAAGAGACAGCGCATATTAAAGAGCCGCTATATTAATAATATAAAGTCTACATTTATGAGTAGTATTGTAGTCAGTTTGGCGAACAACATTGGATGCTTCGAACTACTTTACCAACTATACTATAAAAGATAAAGCGGGAAAAAGCGAATGCCTAAATAATTGACGACGGGCATCCAGGAAAAGTTTTGAGTTATTGGTCCCGTAATAAAGATGCGAGCGCTCAGTTGACAGGATCACTTTGGAACTCGTCACCTTATTATTTCGTGTTTTCCTTCTACAGGGCGGCTCGTTCGAAATTGTTTTGATTGAAATAACAGTCAGGGCGTTTATCGAAGTGAATGCTCATTACAAAAAGTCAAACAATAAGTAAACGATGAATTGAATACAAAAGAAGTGTCAAATAAGATAATGTTTAAATTACCAGGAAACAATGGTCCAAGATCCCAGAGCTGCCAGACATCACTTATTTTCTAATGGACAAAATATATACGATTGAGTAGTGTTGGGGTGTACTATCATCATATGACTAGTTGCTACCTTGACCAGACGGCCATTTTTCAGATATCAACCAATCAAGGTACATAGAAACACTGCTCACCTCACTTAAATTCTGATGGCTGATTTTAACATATATTTCACACAATATCATTAAAAATCAGGATTCATTACTCCCAGACACATGCGGTCGGCGGTTTTACCTTACAGACGCTTTAAAGCTATGAAAAAAATTTTACTTTTACTTATTTTCTGATGCTTGATTTTTATATATGTTATTCAAACAACTAAAAAGTGCTCATCTGACCGCAATAATTATAGAATTGTACCTTACAAACTATTTTATTAGAAAAACTTAACTAAATTCAATCTAAAAAAAAAATCGAAAACAGTTGGGTCTGGTGAATGTTTGGCCCCTTGGATCGGTCTGTCCGTTTGCAAAACGTTTTAAAATAGTTGTTTGAATAACATATATAAAAATCAAGCATCATAAAATAAGTAAAATTAAGTAAAAGTAAAAAATTTTTCATAGCTTTAAAGCGTCTGTAAGGTAAAACCGCCAACCGCATGTGTCTGGGAGTAATAAAACCTGATTTTTAATGATATTGTGTGAAATATATGTTAAAATCAGCCATCAGAATTTATGTGAGGTGAGCAGTGTTTCTATGTACCTTGATTGGTTGATATCTGAAAAATGGCCGTCTGGTCAAGGTAGCAACTAGTCATATGATGATAGTACACCCCACCACTACTCAATCGTATATATTTTGTCCATTAGAAAATAAGTGATGTCTGGCGGCTCTGGGATCTTCCTCTACAATAATAAGGCGTCCGACCGATTTCAACCATGGCGGCCGATCTCAATTAAGATCAGCCAAGTGCGCAGGACATTTATAGTGCACAAGTGTGCGCGCAAACAGAAGTGCACTCTCGATTCCCTTACTCTTATAATTCGGTGAGACGGCAATCCGACATGACCGATGAGCGTTCAACCGCCAACTTCCTAACTCTGGGCTGAGTAATTTCATTACAGAAAAACTCACACAAATTTTGCCCGACCCCGGACTCGAACCGAGGACCTCTCGGTCCTAACGCAGCACTTGCCAACAATAGACCAGCGAGGCAGTTACCAGGAAACAATAATGATAGGCTGTATCTAATCAGTATAAAGACTAATAAAAGAAGGTCGATATATTTTGATTAAACGAAACCATACTCTTTTTCTGTGAAGAAAAAAATACAAAAGACCTTTATGGCGGACGAACTCATCTCATGACCGTAGTAGCATTGGTAATGACAAAAAGAGAAAATGAAAAGTACTTGAAATGCAAATCCCCTGATCAGAATATGCACAGAGCGGTGAAGTGCAAAATGCCCTGAGATCCATTTAGCTCAGCTCTAGGTTTTCTGAGTGATGCTGCTTGCAGTCATTAGTATTTGGAATTTGAAAAGAAACTCCATTTTCCGAGTAGGACTGTTAGATATTCGCTTGCTTCCCAAATGTAGATAAGTCAAAATAAAAACTTCGTTGGATACTCGTGATACTGATTATTCATCTTTGTTATCTTTTATTGTAAACTTTATAAGGCTATCTCAAATGTTAATCAATTAGAAAACTGAATATGTCTAGAATGTTTATACCATCATCGGCCGATATACGTCCCCACTGCCGGGGCACGGGTCCACCCTAAACTAGGACGATAAGACCTTAGTCAACCACGCTGGACAAGTGCGGGTTGGTTCACTACATAACCGGGTCAACTAACATCCCGAACATATACAGTTTTCTAATGTGTGTAAGCGTGACAGTTTAAAATAATATAGGATAACCAATGTTTATATCAAATTATCTTTTAAATCATAAAACCTTGGTTACACGAATAATATATTTTTGAGGACTGTACATCTAATATAGCCAACAAAAACGGTCCCAGTGACTCGAATGAAATCCAACAGTAATAAAGCCAAGCCTGTATAGCAATAAACCAGTAATAATCCGTCCATGAATGCATAAAGCGCTTAAGTGGCGATAATAATAAATGAGCAGACTCCTTGAATAACAATCGCGTTAGAAAAACAAGTGGACAAACGGTTTGTTTTATTAAAAACTGAGGAAGAGAACGGAATATAAACAGAATAGATTTGGACTGGCACGGTGGAACGGTGGATAGAGACCCAGGTTCGCTACCTACGGTTCCAAGAGTTCGATTCCCACCCACACAAAAAATTGTGTGACGAACATCGGTGTTTGTTCTGTGTCTGGGTGTTTTATTAAATCCTTACTAATATTATAAATCCGAAAGTAACTCTGTCTGTCTGTTACGCTTTCACGCAGAGTACTAGACCGATTTAAATGAAATTTGGTACAGATATAGTCCAGAGCCTGGGAAAGGTTATAGGCTACTTTTTAACCGACTGCGCTATACGGAAGTAACGTCTCTACGCGGACGAAGTCGCGGACGGAAAGCTAGTAATAATATATTGTAGCAACGATATATTTGATTTGCAATATGAAAATAAGACCTGATGCAGGTTTTCCGATTATCAAGTTGATATTTTTGTCTCTAGTTCTAATTTTTGTACCTAACTTGTTTTAATAATTGTATTGTTGAACCCCGATGATTAACTGTAGACGATGGTACTAATCAAAACGTGATTGTTCTTTCCTCTCAAAACACGGGAATCGTTTCCTCATCCCGTCGGAGGGCAAATGGGAGCTGAAACAAGGCAGATGAGGAGGTGACGTCTGAGGACGGTCGGTTGTTTACAAAAAGGCGCCTCTTCATGCGACCAATAAGTCAGCTGAGGTCACCGGGCGTCAATTACACGTACCCTCTCTCTGAGACCCGTAGAATATCCTGTGTCTTAAAAAATTCTTAAAAATTTCGTTTCGTTAAATTAAACTAAAATAGAAATATTGGGACTTCATTAGTAATTTATGAGGTCAAAGTAACTCCGTTTGTCGCTCTTTCGCTACAAAACTACTAAATCGGTTTTTAAATAGAATTTCGTAGCCAGATAGTCTCGATCCTGAACAAGAATGTAGAATAACGTATTTAGCCAAATACGTTATAAGAAAGTATTGGCACAGATTAATGGATACTTCTATTGGATACTTGTATTGATACTTGTATTAAGGATACTTGTATAGAAAAAGAGAGATAAACTATCCGTCTACTTTAAACGTCGAACAGCGTCAAGGACGGAAGTCTATCTATCTACTCTGTCCAGTCAAAATATGTTTTATCATTCTCCAGCATGAATTAATCTAAGCCTCCAAATTTATTATCTTCCAGCTAGTCGAGTTACCGCGGCCCTCCCAAAACACGGCATCAGCAATCCGCGCGGGGTATTTACAGCCCGCCCCCGCCGTATCTTCGGCCGCGTTTAATAAACGTAAATCCTTTGAAATTCGCTACAAAGTGAACTGTGTTCCCGAATGTGGCTTACCGAAGATTTGTAACGGGCTAAACGCATAAATCCGGCGAGTCGTCGGGCCGGCGGCTTTTACACCACGCTGTTTTGTTTGATGATATTGTGAGGTGAAATTAATTTCAAAACATAATCAAATATACCTACAAGAACCCGAGTATGAATTTCAAAACTTGTGATATTTCGTTTGATATGAGGTCATTTAATCAGAACGAACGATCATATAAATACGATGTATTTGTAACAAACCCATTCATTACGTACCTGTTAAATATTATGTGCCAGGCCATAATAGTAGTAACAATAAAATAAAATAAAACTGGCAAAACAATAATCGGTTTTTGATAAAAGATCATCATCATCATCAGCCCTTATACGTCACCCCTGCTGGGGCACGGGCCTACCCTAAACTAGGGCGATAAGGCCTAACTCAACCACGCTGGCCAAGTGCGGGTTGGTTGACTACATAACCTAAGAATTTCTTCGTAGGTGTGCTGGTTTCCTCACGATTTTTTCCTTCGAAGCGCGTCGAATAATGACACCGAAGAAAAAAATCGTACATATGAATTATAAATTTGAAAAACACTGTGTTTGAACAACGACCTAAACCACTCGCCCATCGATGCCTTTTTAATTATACCTAATAATAGATCGCGTTGTGTAAATTCGTCCCTGCGTTCGCAGCGCTCGCGACTATGGTATTTAGCGGCTCGGCTTTAGAGCAAAGAGTCAAGTGAAGTGACAAATAAATTACCGCCACCTGCCCTCTGTGTATTGTTTCACGCACACTATTCTCGCAGCTAGCTGCGGGCTGAATAATTTAACTATGTAAAACAAACATAGTTTTATTTTGTTTCTAAAGAATAGGTTTGAAATACGGGTTGCCGCGAATTATTTAGCTGCTTAGGCTACTTACATTTGAAAGGTGTTTCTTGAAACTGGGATCTGAACTAAAAAAATATACTTAAAGATTTGGCGCATATAATTAGTCTGATCTTACACTTAAGCTTTTACATTACTATGTATTTTAAGTAAATTCAATTAAAGGTTTCATATAATAATAATATCTGGGACATTTCCACACACGGTCGTCATCTGACCCCAAACTAAGCAGAGCTTTTACTATGGGCGTCAGAGACTGATATACATACATATATATTTATAAATACATACTTAAATACATAATCACACCCAGACACGGAACAAACCGATGTACATCACACAAATATTTGTCCCGAGTGGGAATCGAACCCACGACTCTTGGAACCATCAGCCAGGGCCACTAACCACTGTTCCACCGAGCCAGTCATATATGTATAGTTGTACATAATATTGTTTTGGAATTCATTGAAAAATAAGCTCTTTGATATAATCATTATTCAAGTCAGTCGATTGACTACTCTAAGGCTCACACCAAGAATATGCTATAAGCACCTGAATTTCCAACGAAACGAAAATCATTTACGTAGTTCATGTTGAAAGAGCGTTATTTCCTGAAATCTTGATTTGTGTGTTCTCTCAAGCTGGAGGTAACACGAGAACTTTACAATCCGACCTCTGTCAATTGCAGTTGCCTAAACCCAGCCCTTGACGGCTTCGTGGAAGGGCCGACCTGCCTAAGTTATTTCCGTACTCAATCATAGATTAATGTCGATATACTTAGTAACAATAATAACGTAATTATCCGCATAGTGATATTTATGGAATTAGGGGAAAGTTGATTTTGTTTATTATGACCTGAGACTATCGTATTTCATTTGATTTAATAATATGAATGGATCTTAAAAGTATATCAGTACGTATATATAGCTACTACTGCCCGACGTTTCTTTCATAACTGTGCCTAGGTTACATCCAGTCGAAAATGAAAAGAAAGTTAATTATGGTTTAATTGGAGTTTTTTGGTTTATTTGAAAGAAATTGAATGATTACACACAGTGGATATTCTGTGACTGCGTTGACAAGTAAAAGGTAGGTACAAAACTCTCTTGGCTTAATATTTATAATGTATATAATACATACATAATATTTATTTAATAATATAATAATAATATAATAATCTTTATTATAATCACACAGACAAACAAGTTTACAGTAAAAAAATACAGATTCATACAGGTAATATGGCATAATGTATCTTGAAGCTAAAATAATTAAACACAATTACATAGATTCTAGTTGACAGTTGGATTTTAGTTATGTATGAATAAAATTAAGTTTACAATGTTCGTGTAAACCTGCTTATTTAATTAATTGAGCAGCGGCCACTGCACTAGGCTCTAGGCCTGTATCGCAGGAACCAGAACGATTACATCATAAAATGTAATGTAACAACCTTTGGATGTCCTTATGAATAAATAAGGCTGTTATTTTTTCATGTTAACTTTCATGAAATTCTGTAACTTAATACTTGTTTTTTCCTCTAATGGCGTTCAGGGTTGGTCAGACAGGCTCAATAGGGTATATTGTGCCTGTCAACTTCATAATATGTAGACTTCGTGGCTACTTACCATCAGGTGGAGTGAGGGCGTCATGAAAGACTAACTATATTAAAAAAAAAATACTAACAATCTTTTTAGTTGACAGCCACTCTAATATCTTGCTATTGAGACCTGTAAATCGTAACTTTTGTAAACTAGTGCCCTCACATATCGTCAGTTAGCAAGTTCCACGGATGTTCGCAACTATGTGGACTATGCGCAACAACGCCATATGAGTTCCTGACAACTTGGGCCGTTGTTTGTTCGCTGAAATTTAGCTCAAATGTGCTCGGTAAGGACTGGGATCCATATTCTAGGGAACAAGTGTTACGAGGGCTGTGAGAGTTCTCATATTTATCTTGGCAATTAAAACTTCCATTTTGGCATGAAGAGTATTTGTTTCAGACAACCAAACATAAAATTGTAGTTCTTCACTTACACAAATATAAATTAGTCACTTAATAAATATTTCACAACATCATATACATTGATTTTATCCCGTGGTAAATAGCTTAAGCACTTGTGTTACGGAAATTAGAATCAACAGTGGAGACACAAATAAACTTAAATATATTTAATAATACACCCAGACACGGAACAAACACCGATGTTCGTCACACAAATATTTGTCCCGAGTGGGAATCGAACCCACGACTCTTGGAACCGTAGGTTATGAACCTGAGTCACTAACCACTGTTCCACCGAGCCAGTCAACCAGTCAACTTATCTTGACAGGTAAGATTATTTTTAGATGATTATTAATTTTATATTTAAGAAAAAGGGAAGTATTAGTGAACGCATTTTTAGCGTGTATCATTTAAAGATAATCTGACATAACAGTTGTACACTAAACCGATATAATAACCAGTGTAGGTAATTCTCAGTCGACCTTTCCTTTTCTACCCTGCCGCTAACTAAAATGCTTTTTGCCGGTAAACGGTAGACCGGAGATCAATCCAACCGGCACTTTAGGTATATTAACCGGTGTCGACCTTTCTATTGGCCGGGGGTCAGATCATCGGCCCAGCAACTGAAGCGGGCTGCCCGGACAAACCGTTTATAACGACTCTAGGACGCAATAGTACACAACTCCGATATTCGGTCCTAAACGAACTAGTTCACTCTTTTCGTTCGAGAGCTGTATCTGGGAATAAAAATCATTGGTAACATAAAAATTGCAACGAAAATATGAGAAGCTCTATTTTTAACCGCATTATACCTTTCGCGTTTAAAGCGGTAGATGGAGCTCTGTTTACTTATCATGTCTTATATTTTAGAAACCAATAGTTTTGCCTTTCTAGAATGACGAATACCAATAAATCCTATCAACTTACGATTTCGATTGATACACTAGTCCTTCAGACACGAATAATCAAAATCAAACAATAAAGGGACTCTTTGGCGTAGTTTAAGAGCCGGAACGCTCTTTTGAACTAGTTCATACACGAACTACACGAGTCGGGCGCGTAGCCGCGCGGCAGCGAACTAGGGAATGCTTTTATTTCGCTTTCCCTGTGACCAAATGAAGCGAGACACGTTTGGGGATTGTGTTCGACAGATGCCTAGAATTTGTGCAGTTTCATCGAATTGGTGATAATGAAAACGGAGATTCAAGCTTGTTCAAAAAACGACGAGTACGATACGTATTAACGGAGAAAAAATTGGCAACTCGACTTTAGCATGTCGCATACGCTGCATACTTCAAATTGTTACATCATTTGGTCCGGATAAACAAAGGAGGGCAAATAATTTGTTTATAAGTATAATTCTCGTATTATTATATATCTACTATCATTCGTTAAATCCGTTCTATATAGATCGTTTAATGGTAGGATCTTAGAACATCATTTTTTTCATAATTACTCAGGTGTGCTTTGGCATAGATTTTAATCAAAGACAAAATATAGAGAGCATAATCAATATACCTTCTTGTAATCATAAACAGAAAGACCAACTATTCAAGTGTTAATATCACAAAGAGATTTTTAATTAATGTTTAACCTTAGACAAATATTGGCACGACTACGTCGTAATAAACAACTTGTGAATTTTACCAATTAAACTTCGCAGAATAAACTGTCTTCGAAGACTGTCAAGTTTCAAACTATTGATAACTCCAGCCTAAGAGTTGTACGGCCTGAACTATTAATAAGTTCAGGAGATTTATGAACCATCGTTCAGAGAACTATAATTACTGTTCCCGACGAATCATTAGTCATACCGCGTCATGTTCAGGGCTTGGGAGTTACCGGCGTGTTATTATGGCTGAGGGCTTAGGAATGTGATACTAGATTGTTTTCTAGATTAGGATTTCGATGGAGTGAATAATTTGGTTAGTAGTGAAAGTTATTTTGCATGGAACATAAGCATATGTGTACATGAAGGCCACATGAAAAACCGTGGAAAGAGCTAAAGAAAGATGTAAATCAAAAGATTTGAAAAACATAGCAAAACCTGCGAGAGTACAATAGGATTTGATTTGCTAAAAGAAATATCGAATCCTTAATTCATTATACAAATTAAATCTTTGATTTACATTGACGTTATTCCTTTTTTGCAAAAATGTGTGGGTTAGGTACATTTTAGGTAAATTCAATTTTATAATATTCTATTCCCGTCACGTACCCGCAATAAATACATCAAACGCACAAAGACTATCGGCGTAACATTTTTGCTTTATGATGCTAATGAACCTGTTTACAGCCTCCGTAGAATTAATTAAAACTTTGTATCCACCGAAACATGTCATAGAACTTGTCGTCAACTCATAAACTAACAGGAAACAATACAAACATCCAGCCAACTCCCATTCGCAGTCAAACGAGTCTCGTTTATAAATTCAACAAACAAAGTGGTAGTAGTGACATAGTCGTGTAGTGAGGCACAGTACCACTGTGTGACTAATGATATGTCTGGAACGGTAATTAGATTGTTTGCGATGAGTCGCGTTTACCGATGTCGCTTCTGTAATTAAACTTGACAATCTGTGGTGATGTTAGCGAACTGATGAATATTGACGATACGTTTATAATTGGGTAGAAATTGATTGCTGAAACTAAATGAATGGTATGTTTGTAGCTAATTTTGTTGCTGAATTTGTTTATTTTATTTCCTTTTTGGCGTAAGCGTTGATAGGAAAAGTGAAAAGTTGATCTTTATATTAAAATTTCACACCATTAACAAGTACCTTCCAAATGTTTGACAGTATGACAAATATGAATATCAAAGGTAGCAAACACAATAAATACTTTTTTCCGACGTTTCGACTGGGTTACACCAATCATTCCACCCCCGAACCAGCACTAATGTCATTTGTACAGCTACCCTTGATTGGTGTAACCCAGTCGAAACATCGGGCAGTAAGTAGCTATATATTTGCTACTCCTAATATCGCGTCTAGACCCACCCACAAATACTAATAAATATTAAGTGTAATGTACCGCAAAAGTTTACAATCTTACTAAAGGTACTCGTAGTGTTTAAAAGTACATTGGCTGTAAAACAAATAATTGAATGTGGGCCTACCAGAGCTGTAGCAAATAATTTGTTTCTCCAAGCGAGGACTGCTTGAGACACGATTGTTCCGCCGTCGGCGTTTAGGGAAACTTATTTTAGACAATTACCAACTAAAATGTGTCGGGAGAAACTTTACTATCGCTTCAACTGTTTTACACCGAGGCATTTGAAGGCGCAAACGGCTGGAAATTTATGATTTCTGCTTTTGTACTTTCTAATAACTGACTAAATAGTTTTAACACTTTTTAACTTATCAAAAATGTAGTAATAACAAAGGTTTTTTTACAAAAGGGTTTATTACCTATATATATCTAATGCGATAGTTGGTATGAAGGAATCCGTGAGTCCTCACAATGTGCAATTTTAAAATATTTTAAAATTAAATTAAATTCGACTCGCACACGAAGAGTTCCGTACCAATTTCGTTAAAATTCATGTTTGTTTTATTTATGGGAGCTCCCATAGAATATTCTTTTATTCTGTTTGTTGTTCTAACGGCAATATATGTATTCTACTTCTTCTTCTTCTTATCGTATGGTTGATGGAAAACCTGGTGTCAGAGTTTTTAAACCGCCCGTAGGCCTCTGACATGGCTTCACACACCGTTGAACAGGTGTGCTTTTCTCAGGTGTGCTGGTTTCCTCACGATGTTTTCCTTCACCGTAAAAGCGTCGAAAGATGGTACATATGAATTTAAAATTTGAAAAACACATTGGTACCTGGCGGGGTTTGAACTGGCGACCTCTCGCATGGCAAGCAACGACCTTAACCATTCGGCCATCGAAGTTTTTAATATATGTATTTTTATTGCCGTTATAACAACAAACAATCTTTGAAAATTTCAACTATGTATTTAGCTATAATTCTTTTTGAGGTACAAGTCTGGTCACTGACGAAAGGTTGGACGGACAGCCATGTCTTAGCAATACGGTCTCGATTTCACCCTTTATGTACGGGGCCCTAAAATGGAACATAGCTCCATACTCGGCATTGGATCTCACATTCACTCGGTTTCATTAAAGCGCGTGTGTCGGATCGCGCGTGAGAATCCCGCGATTCGTGGTTCATTTCAAGACGTCACGTTCCATTGGCTCGAACGAGTGTTGATGTAAATTAATGATATCTAATGACTACGCCGCGGTGCGATTTTGAGCTTAAGTGTGTATTTAATGGCCACTTGTTATGTATACGTATTTAAACTAAATATTAGTCTTTATGGGTTTACACGCGATATTAATAATAATTTGTTTTTCCACTCCATTCCATAGTCCTGCACTGACCGGGGTTTGGATTTGGCTGCATTTTATAGTATAATCGTCGGCTGGTGCCACATTACATATTATAGCATACAAGGCATTAAAGAGCTATGTGTTGGCTTTGGCCCCACGAACGCCTATCAAAAATCTGGGACTCTGTAGACCCGAGACATTGGTAATGACAGATAATAATAATCGAAATTTTTTGTTTTTTCACTATATTTATAATTTTTAGGCTAATGTTGTTAATTTTATGTTGTGGTGTTAAAAATGTTGGCAGACCTTATAAATAAATAAATAATGATACTGATAAAATCTCGTGTAGAAAGACTAATATTTAGTGTAATTGAACGCAAAAGTCTAAAATCATACGTACTTATTTAAAGCTCTCAATTCATCTTGTTTATGCAGACGAAATATTCGCAAGAATACATTTTTGGCAAAAAGCCTTTCCGCAACTCTTAATTTGTTTTAGCATAGCAAAAACATAGTTAATGACAACTATGACGTAAATTAATAGTCTTGAATGGAAAGCAATATCATAGTACAATATCAAAGGTATCTCCAACTCCCTGTGATATGGGCATGTACAGAATCTCGTAAACGGGATGTCGCATCACTCAAGTGAAATTAAATCGTGTCATTCACATGCGGAACCTCCAGGCATCACTCTGATTAATTAACATGGATTCAGACAATTTTGTTTATAGCCCTAGTCGACACGTGACATTTTGTAGCAGTAAAGGCTACATATACGTAGTACATATTACACATATAAGTATGCACACAGATACATAGTGTACGTACTGTTTTTGTTACAAAGGCATTTAAAAGCAGATTATATCCAAGCCAGTAGATTATATCCAACCGTTTTTGTTACAAAGGTATGTAATATGTTGTAAGCAGGGTTAATATTTAATATTCAATATTCAGACGACTATAATGTTAATGTTTTTATGTAGTTAAGCTATTGGAAATTAAGATACAATGAAATAAAAAACACAATTAAAACTGGTACCAAGTTATTCATATCTTCTCCAACTACTAAATGTAGAGATAAGTAAAGAAACTTCATGATTCACTTTAATATTTTAATGTTTTACTGAGCAAAAGTTGATGCGATGATAGAAAGCTCTAGGTTTGTTGAACACGACGCATCATATCCATGACGTAAGTGAGACGGAACGAGTCGGAATGAGACCCGTCAGACGCACCGCCACCGGTTATTACGACCGGCCTGTGTACATGAACGAAATGCGCTTACATGTCGTAATGGCTGTAATAAGAGCAGTCGCTTTTGTTTGTTAACCGTTTTTTTTATGTCAAAATAGCAAGTTTATAAATAGAACTGCTTTTACGGATCGGAAAATGGTATACTTGCAATTTTATTAATTAAATTCCTATCGTGATCTAATCCCGCTTTGATTTCACAGTTGAAATTTAAAGTAGCGCTCCTATGTAGCACTTCAATGTTTATAGTCGATTTTCGTTCGCATGACACAGGAACACATTGTCTTCTGAATGTAAGTACATGTTGTGCAAATGATGTGTAAATAAATTTAAATTTTATTGCAAATTTAATAAGCACATTTTCACGTGTGCCGTTTAAGTGCCCACTTAGCTCGAAAGAACAGAGGCGGAGTGGAAATTTTTAAATTCTCACAATTTCCACCATTGGTATTTTTCCTCTGTAGGTGAGTAATTCAATTCCCCTTCCCAGGCATAAATTAAAGTCTTTCTACATTTTACGCGTCGCGTCAGGTGATTAATTTCGTAAATCCTCCGCGTGTAGGTATAAAACGCTGATGTATGGCGGAACGTGGACCAACCTGTAAATTGGGTTAAATGTTTAAACAAAAAGTGTTCTCTTTGTAAGCGGTTATCACTCCGGATTATTTATTCTTCGGTGTTAATGCCAGAGATTTTTTCAGCACGCTTTATTTTAAAAAACACGTGTTAAACGGAACCAAGCAAATATGAGAATTGAAGGTAGTCCCATTATTAGATTTTTTTTTATACAAGGTAACAGGATGAATTTACTTCACCTGATTCTAAGCGGTAGTGAGATCGACATAAGGTCGTCAGGCACAATAGACCATATTGAGCCTTTCGCACTCACCCTTAAGGCTGAATAATAATCTGTAAAAATATTATCCGTTCATGCTCACAACAAAAACCATTCACTGAATAAAACACGGCAATAGTTATCTATAAAAAGAGAAAGAAAAGTAAATCGACTAACCCCGTCCCCAGATGGATTCAAGACAAAAATCCAGTGAAATACTTTATTCAAATAGAGCAAATAACTCAGCGGGTGAAATATGAAAGCAGGCCACTGAAATCCGCTCTAAACCGGGATATTTTCTTGCAGCCACTGCTATCTGTGGGTATAGCGCTGAAGAAAAGATAGGTATTTAAAACGTTTCTCTTTGTTCCTGAATTTTGATATGGATTCAATTTTAATTACCTTTTTGGGAATGAAGCAGTCTGAATTGTCTTTAACACAACATGAACTACGTTTACCGTGCCAGATAAGTACAATTATGTTAAATAAACATACATTCTTAAACCTACAAATTGAAATAAGTCAACCGATATTCGTTATTGAAATTACGTAAGTCGGTTGAACAATTAAAGTCTCATTTATCGATCACACCCATATAGCATTAAAATCAACAAACCCAAAAAAGCCGCTTCCAAATAAAATCTTAAGCAAATAATAACTCTCAAAGTCCCCTAACTAGGTCACGACATGGAAATACCGGGGCTTATATCGAACTCCATAATTCCGTTTCTCGCCGAATTCCCTTCCCGGGATAGCCATGATTAATGGATAGAAGAGTGACTTATCTCGGACCCAGGAAAGGCAAAAAGTCATTGAAAAACACCTTGCCGTGGCAAGAAGTCATTAGTGCCTCTTGATCTGTGAGTTGGATTCGAATATATCGTTGTGGGGTTTGGATTTAGAATGTAGAATTGTAGATGCAATGTTATCACATTAATGTTAGTCGTTTTTATTGTAAAACAAAATCCACGCCTGCAAAATAGGTTACATTGTTTATACACTGAATATACGATATAGATGATCTAATGAATTAATAGTAAATCCTTAACAAGCTCTTAACTATTAATTAATCGCCCATTAGACAGTAAGCTTGGAGTGAGAGTTTAAAAGAAAATATAATGATAAATAAGATAATATTGCTTAGGACTAAAGATTATTGTTTTTTAAGGCAAAAAAAAAAATAGGCGCAATAAAATGAGCTAACTCTATAAGTTGATTCGGGGCCCTTACCCATCTTTACGGGCTACATTTTAATAGCAAATTTCGCCAAATTCAAGAGCACTCAGAACTGTGCCGAAATCATGTCCCCACTCTGTAAAACACTCTATTATTAAAGCCGGGAAACTACGCTAACCCATCCAATTCATCAAGAATTAACAAAGCGGCTCTCTGCGCGCATTACCCGCCGACTCTACATGACTCTACATACGCGCCGTGGACGATGACCGCTGGCGCAAGCTTTAAGCTCGAGCTTGGGAGCTTGGGCAAGCTTTTCATGTCGTAGGATACTGAAACGATAGTTAAATGTAGCACTTCATTCGAATTACAATTTCTAGTGTTTAATTTCTAAAAATGTCACTTATTAACTTTTGAAACTCTTTCTATGACGTTTAAGATAATCCTTTCCCGAAATCACTCTTACTAAAATAATTTTCCTTTTCTTTCAGGTTTGTTGGGAGCCATAGTGTTAAGCTGAATATATTAGGTATGTACTAAACATTATATAACAAAATACAGGTAGAAGTTTTAAAAATAAAGAAAGCGGTGACTTCAATCCGCAAAAATAACTCTATATTTGGGATTCAATGTATGTATAGGATATCCAAGAAATCTTTGTTGATGAACGAGTTTTTGAAATTAAATAAAAGAGTTTATTATTACTTTTATACAAATTTAAGAGATTACTGTTACTTTTATGCTGATTCGGCGTATCCCCCACTTCAGCTATCCTCTTCATGGTCTCATCACTCGTGCCAAACGCCACTCCTCGTCCGGGGCGAACAGGCTTAATTGACCCGAAGACGGGCTGCGTACGACCTCAATTTTCCAACCCTTGCCTCATGCGAAGGCTTTTTAACATTGTCCCACCCGATTCGGCTGCGCTGAGAGCCCAATGCTATCTGCTATGATGTACTGCGTTATGGCCTTGGGCGTAAGTGCGGGGTATGACGCATTTCACGCATTTGGGGAGGGATTAATGCTGTGTAAGTTGTGAATTGACTGGCTATTAACAGCGTGTGCCGGGTGAAATAAATGAATATCTGATCAGATATAGCCAGAGGCTAAGTTACGTACATAAATGCATTAGTGTTACAGTGTGATAGAGTTTGCTTGCGAACATGATTGGTGGAACCTAGTCTAAACGTCGGGCAGTAAGTAGCTATGTATTTGCTACTCCTTTCATCGCGTGCACACTCCAAAATTATATTTTTTAACGAATTACTTTTGAAAAAAAAACATATATATTGGATTTTTATACAGTAGGTACAACACACCCATAATGCATGTGAAGACATCGTCTTGTTAGTTAATAATGAACTTTGCGTAAAGTGATTCCATATAACTATCAACTGTCAACAATGTCCTTACAAGCTATTTAGGTTTAAACTCAAAAGTGCCTAGAGCTATCTAGCCTCTACGATACCGCGTTACGACCTTGAGACGTAAGCGGCGTAGGGTCGTAAAGGAAGAAAGCGCTCTTTCGACGCTCAGAAGAGGCCATCTTGGAGATAAACTGATGAAATATGCAAAGTAGTACATTGCGTACGCGGTGTGAATGGGTGTTAACATTCTTTTTCTTACGGAGTACTTCTAATTGATATTTTATGTGTGTATCTGTAATATTATGTGTTCTCTGCCTGCGCTAGTTAAAATTTAATATTAACTGTTTAATTTTAAACGCGACGGGTTAAAACGTATTCCAATTATTATCATTTTTAACCGACAAAAAGAAGGAGGGTCTCAATTTGTTTTTTTGTATTTTTAATGTATGTCCATCGATATCTCTGATAAATATACGGAAAAATTTAAACATGATTTTATAAAGCACCCTCAAAAAAATATGTGATAAGTAAATAATTAAATAGGTAATTATAAACATCTTAAATGTATGATGTAGGCAAATCAGTTAAGTTATTTATCGCTTTTTTAAGTCAGTTTAATATACCATTATGTTATTACCGGTCAAATATCAAACAAATATCTAAACATCAACATAAGACCTGTACTATAATTAAGCATTTTTGTATTTTTTTTCATATGTATACTGTTGGTGTACCTTTTTAATAAATAAACATCAGCAGGCTAAACATATAAATCAACCGTATATAAAAATTAAGTGGTTTTAAACTCACAATAACACTTATCTTCTTCCGCCTCCACGTCTCACAGTATAGATATTGAAATGAAGCTCTTTCTATTTTAGTCGATAAGCTCTCCCTATGACGTCTCTCGATACATCATTACGGGCTTGAAGCCCGGCGAAATGTTGGCAAAATAACTTAATTAGTAGGCTTTCGTCCCACTGCAAAGGAACCTGAGTAATATTAAAGCTAAGAGCTATTATAGCAGATTAAATGCTGAAAATACGGTGTCAGGTTTATTTTGTTTTTGAAAATGCTCAGAAGGCTTAAAGGCCCTTTTCATGAAACAGATTAATCTTTCGTTAGATCGGGGTTTTTTTTTTTCACTTGTTAATGAAAGTAAGTACTGTGAACTTATGCTATTCGTTTCTCAGCATTACAGGTTTGTCGATATTATGGTATTACATTAATGGTATCCTGTTTTCTTAAAATATTTTCATTATTAAGAGCGATCAATGAATTTTCCTATTGTATAGAACGTATTCCTACGCATATATTTATATTATGTAGGAATCAGTTTGACCTGTATGTGTGTATGCATGCATCAATATGTAATATGTTCAGTTTAATTCTGTAATTTTTAGAATGTCGGGATTTTGAAGGCGGCTCTTTTCGGTATTTTTTTAAATTAACTTGCATGCTGGAGAAGGTCGCCAGTATAATACATAAATGAGAATTTTTCGCTGCTTGTTAAGTGGGAAACCGTAGTTCATGTGAAGCCTCCTTCACTTTCCTTGCCGTCTCAGGCCAGTGCCTACAAATGGCTTCCGTAGCGTGCCCGCAGACCATCCGATACAGATCTCACTCGGATGTCGGCCTGAAGGTCTCGGCTGCCATTAGTGATCTCACAATATCATGGCAGCTTTTAGATTGCCATGTACACTTAGTTGTGACTTAGTATGTTGTATGCAACACTCCATTTATTTAGTAGATAACTGCGCAGTAGGCTCGGGTATTATGGTCTATTGCAGGGCTGTCCAAACAAAATGAGTGCCAAGGTCAGTCAAAAATACACAATAAATTTGGGAGCCGCAAAATATTTATAAAAAAAATATGGCGTGTAATAGGTATCATTTCTTTTTTATTTTGATGCAACAGATTTTAACTTTTCGGCCTTGGTTTGGACAGCCCTGGTCATATAGGTTTCTTTTTTTATGCTTAGTAGCAGGATTAAGTGACATAGTGGGATGAAGGCTTTACTGACTTAGTACGCTAGCTCAGCGACCTAAAGTCGACCGTCCAGGTAGGAGGTTTTTACGAAACCGAATAAGATGTAGTGATCATATATGATCACTTCCGATAATCCGTGACCCATTTTTGCAGGAGAAAAATGTACACGTCCTATAAAAAAAAGGAAATATGGGCTTTATAGTACTGGTTGAACACTAAATGCAATGTTCTAATAAAGTACATGAGATTCGTTTTTGTTCATCATATCACAAGCAATACATTTAGTGTGGAAATGTTACATAGTATATCAAAGCAACGAGTATGTAGGCCAGTTACACACAATCAGATAGGCGTAGCGCTCAGGGCTCGCAGATCATTCGGCTACAGTGCTGTGCGTTACTGCCCTAATTGCCCTCGTTGATATCGCGATCTGAACTGCGGTTATGTACTGGGCAGTAGAGTTAGCGAGCGGATTGGAAGAGCTATTAAAATATGAGTTACATCTTATTTCAGACTCAGTTTTTGAATTGGTTGTATTAGTACTGTTGTATGTTTGAACTAAACTACCATTATTATAACTAATCGTTTGAATTATCGTACTCTACCATTCTCTCTCTCTGTGGTCGATCCTTCATGACTGAAGATCGCGGTCACCATTCTTCATCCAGCGGTCCGTTAGGCTCTACCATTAGCTAATCATTTAAGCAAGATAAGACAAATTTTATATTTATATTTTTTATTTATAGTTTCGTTATTTCTGTTATTTTTAACCCTGAGTATAAATAAATCATAAGTACACCCGACAAACATCAGGGCGATGGAAAGATACAATTTAATATATATATTGGATCTCTAAATAATGTTTAGAATACCAATACACGCGAGTTTAATCCGTAAAATTAGTTTTATTTCAAATGTGTAGTGCTCGCGCAAATAAAAATAGACAATACTATATACAATTTAATGTTACTTTTTCGTATCAGACCCGAAGCTTTTCACAATTTAGCATTTTCAGCAGTATCAAGCTTAAAAAAGCTTTTATGTTTATAAAAAATACACTTTTTCAACACAAATGTACAAGTGTTTCAATAGGTGCTTAAGTACACCTGTCAGCAGCCGAACGCGTCCACGTAGCCCATCAAGTGAAGTAGTGGCACAATATCCCTAGGTTACCTGTCCAAAAATACAGTTTCCAAGCTTCGATACGGATTCCGCTCCCCCTATATCTGTGGTCGGCCGCCGGTTATCGCTTGAACATTTTCAGCACGACCGGCTCTTATATCACTAATGACTGGTATATACGCTGCGTCGATCGCTATAACACAGTGCTTCATGCGACAGTGAGGATATTTATGTATAGTTTTATATGTTTGAAAACTTTGACATAATATGTTATGGATGTATGTATTCGAGGTTTTGCTAAGCTTAGGTAAACAATAAAAAAATAGATATAATGTTAAATTCTTTTAAAACGTATCAAAGCACGCGAAGAAAGTTTGAAACGACTCAAGGACCAACGTGGGAATGCTTGAAGTTTGTCTGACAGATGCGAAACGATGAGATCAACCATCTGATCACTAAGATCTAGTGGTCTTGATTATGCCCCCGCAGACACACACACTGGGCACGATCGTTTTTTTTCTGTGACTTGGAGTAGCCTCTTCATCATCATCGGACTTGCGGGGGAACGAATGGCTCTCATCCTTAAGTACGATTGCTGTGGAGATCAATGAGTGAGCCCTATATCCGGATATTACTACTCTCTACTCTAGATACTGCTGACAGTGAGCATCTTTTAGCTTGTCATTTAGCTGCATCATACCACTATACATTGCTCTACTAACTTTCATGTTATACTATATCCAACAATCCCTATTATTCTCGCTGGCAGTCCCTCTTACTGGGCGTAGGGCAGCGGTGTAGCCGGCAGGGCGATGCTGCGGACTTTATGAGATACCGCAATTTATTGGCCCGATTGTAGTGGGGATAAGGTGTTGATGAAGCATTTATTGGAGCCAGAGTGGGTGTTGCGTAAGGTGAGCTTGCTTCGCAGAAACTGGAAATAGTATAGTCGATGTTAGAATATGGTTTTGATACCGGTAGGCGGGTTAATTTTTAGAAATAGGAATTCTGAAACACGGGTTTTTCAGGTGTTGAAGGTCTGGTGAAATATCTAATATATTTTACAAAATCACGACAAATTTTAGTGTCGAAATCCGTTAAAATTTTAAAGAGCCCAAAGCATTGACATACTTTCGTAAAACATGACGTTCTTTTCTATACAAGTTGGGTAAAAAGCTCCGTAGAGAACGCTGAAATCTCAACATGCCGCCACTTAACCCAACTACGAAGTTTGCAACAGTGACCCACTTTACTCCTGATCAATCTAATTTTAAACAAGCTAACATTATCTACGAACATTCTCAGAAGTTAGGCACACCCTGTATGGAAGAAGTTGGGTGGAGTTGCAGTACTCGCAACAGAGAGTTGCCTCACCGGGCTGCATAAAGTATTAATTAATCTTTCTATACTTTAAACCGAACAGCAAGGGTAAATTGAAGCTAATTAGCGATTCATGTTTCATAGCTAATTGTTTCCAAAATGATTTGGATGCTATGTCGTAATAGGTATTAATTAGTTGAAGTTGTAAAGCGTGAATGTAACACAGCTGCATATGAAAGGACGCCATCTTTTTTTCTATACCTACCTACATGAATAAAAGAGGTTTAATTCAACCGACACTCGACGTACACACCTGCTCCCCAATCCCAAATCCCGTTTAATAAGTGGGTCACCGACCCGCGAAAAAACATGGCCGCTGATAATTCATTCAGAGTCACAACACAGAGCTAATAAAGCCATACGCACACATTTGGCGAGCACCCCCAAGACACCGCCCTGAAAAGATTTTAAAAATGCTGCTGCTGAATGCTGAAAATACGGTGTCAGGTTTATTTTGTTTTTGAAAAAGCTCAGAAGGCTTAAAGGCCCTTTTCATGAAACAGATTAATCTTTCGTTAGATCGGGGGGTTTTTTTTTGCTAGTTAATGAAAGTACTGTGAACTTATGCTATTCGTTTCTCAGCATTACAGGTTTGTAGATATTATGGTAATACATTAATGGTATCCTTTTTTGGTTAAATATTTTTATTATTAAGTGCGATCAATGAATTTTCCAATTGTATAGAACGTATATTTATTATGTAGAAATCAGTGTATGCATGCATATTGTAATATGTTTAGTTTTATTTTGTAATTTTTAGTATGTCGGGATTTTGAAGGCGGCTCTCTTTTCGATATTTTTTTAAAATTAACTTGTTTTCTGGAGATGGTCACTAGTTTAATACATAAATGAGAATTTTTCGCTGCTTGTTTAGTGGGAAAGCGTAGTTCATGTGAAGCCTCCTTCACTTTCCTTGCCGTCTCAGGCCAGTGCCTGCGAATGGCTTCCGTAGCGTGTCCGTAGACCATCCGATACAGATCTCACTCGGATGTCGGCCTGAAGGTCTCGGCTGCCATTAGTGATCTCACAATATCATGGCGGCTTTTAGATTGCCATGTACACTTAGTTGTGACTTAGTATGTTGTATGCAATAGTCCATTTATTTGGTGGATAACTGCGCAGTAGGCTCGGGTAATTATGGTCTATTGCAGGGCTGTCCAAACAAAATGGGTCCCAACGCCAGTAAACAATACAAAATAAATTTGGGAGCCGCAAAATATTTATAAAAAAAATATGGCGTGTAATAGGTATCATTTCTTTTTTATTTTGATGCAACAGATTCAAACTTTTTGGCCTTGGTTTGGACAGCCCTGGTCATCTGGGTTTGTATTTTTTTATGCTTAGTAGCAGGATTAAGTTACAAGTGGGATAAAGGCTTTACTTACTTCGTACCCTGGCTCAGCGACCTAAAGTCGATCCAGGTAGGACCGAGGTTGGAGGTTTTTACGAAACCGACGCAGATGTAGCTAGATCATGTTCTTCCGATAATCGGTGACCGATTTTTGCAGGAGGGAAATGCACACGTTCTACAAAAAAAAATGAAATATGGTCACGAAGAAATATTGGCTTTGTACTACGCTATAGCAATGTAGCTCAACACTAAATGCAATATTCTAATAAAGTTTATGAGATTCTTTTTTGTTCATCATATCATAAGCAATACATTTAGTGTGGAAATGTTACATAGTATATCAAAGCAACGAGTATGTAGGCCAGTTACACACAATCAGATAGGCGTAGCGCTCAGAGCTCGCAGATCATTCGGCTACAGTGCTGTGCGTTACTGCCCTAATTGCCCTCGTTGATATCGCGATCTGAACTGCGGTTATGTACTGAGCAGTAGAGTTAGCGAGCGGATTGGAAGAGCTATTAAAATATGAGGTTACATGTTATTTTAGACACAATTTTTTATTTTTAAATTGGTTGTGATAGTACTGTTGTATGTTTGTACTAAACTACTATTATTATAACTAATCGTTTGAATTATCGTACTCTACCATTAGCATTTTATTATCCGTAAAATTTGTCTTATCTTGCTTAATAATTTAAGCAAGATAAGACAAATTTACGGATGACCTGAGTTTAGTTAGTTTTGTTATAAATTTAAAATTTGAAAAAATACGCATTCATGACCCCGCCTGAACGGGGACTTGAACCACCGGACCTCCCGATTTCGATTTTAGTTTTGTTATATCTGTTATTTTTTACCCTGAGTAAAAATGAACCTTGAGTTCATCCAACAAACATCAGGGCGATGGAAAGATACAATTTAATGTTACTTTTCCATAACTGACGCGGAACTGTTTACAAATAAAGGCATTTTCAACAGTATCAAGCTTTTACTTTAATTTTATACAAAATATGAAAATACAAAATATGAATTTCGCTAATATTTTGCTTCACAAATAGGTGCTCAAGTAAATATGTACTGACGCGAACGTTAAGTAACTATCAAGTTAAGTAATAGCACAATATCCCTAGGTAACCGGTCCAAAAATACAGTTTCCCAGCTTCGATACGGATTCCGCTCCCCCTATATCTGTGGTCGGCCGCCGGTTATCGCTTGAACATTTTCAGCACGACCGGCTCTTATATCACTAATGACTGGTATATACGCTGCGTCGATCGCTATAACACAGTGCTTCATGCGACAGTGAGGATATTTATGTATAGTTTTATATGTTTGAAAACTTTGACATAATATGTTATGGATGTATGTATTCGAGGTTTTGCTAAGCTTAGGTAAACAATAAAAAAATCGATATTATGTTAAATTCTTTTAAAACGTATCAATGCACGCGAAGAAAGTTTAAAACGACTCAATAACCAACGTGGGAATGCTTGGAGTTTGTCTGCCAGATTATGCGAAACGATGAGATCAACCATCAGATCACTTGATCTAGTGGTCTTGATTATGCCCCCGCAGGCACACACACTGGGCACGATCGTTTTTTTCTTAACTGACATGCGATGATGGCTTGGAGTAGCCTCTTCATCATCATCGGACTTGCGGGGGAACGAATGGCTCTCATCCTTAAGTACGATTGCTGTGGAGATCAATGTGTGAGCCCTATATCCGGATATTACTACTCTCTACTCTAGATACTGCTGACAGTGAGCATCTTTTAGCTTGTCATTTAGCTGCATCATACCACTATACATTGCTCTACTAACTTTCATCTTATACTATATCCAACAACCCCTATTATTCTCGCTGGGAGTCCCTCTTACTGGGCGTAGGGCAGCGGTGTAGCCGGCAGGGCGATGCTGCGGACTTTATGAGATACCGCAATTTATTGGCCCGATTGTAGTGGGGATAAGGTGTTGATGAAGCATTTATTGGAGCCGGAGTGGGTGTTGCGTAAGGTGAGCTTGCTTCGCAGAAACTGGAAATAGTATGGTCGATGTTAGAATATGGTTTTGATACCGGTAGGCGGGTTAATTTTTAGAAATATGAATTCTGAAACACGGGATTTTCAGGTGTTGAAGGTCTGGTGAAATATCTAATATATTTTACAAAATCACGACAAATCATAGTGTCTAAATCCGTTTAAATTGTCAGGTGTCCAAAGCATTGATATATATTCGTAAAACATGACGCTCTTTTCTATACAAGTTGGGTAAAAAGCTCCGTAGAGAACGCTGAAATCTCAACATGCCGCCACTTAACCCAACTACGAAGTTTGCAACAGTGACCCACTTTACTCCTGATCAATCTAATTTTAAACAAGCTAACATTATCTACGAACATTCTCAGAAGTTAGGCACACCCTGTATGGAAGAAGTTGGGCGGAGTTGCAGTACTCGCAACAGAGAGTTGCCTCACCGGGCTGCATAAAGTATTAATTAATCTTTCTATACTTTAAACCGAACAGCGAGGGTAAATTGAAGCTAATTAGCGATTCATGTTTCATAGCTATTTGTTTCCAAAATGATTTGGATGCTATGACGTAATAGGTATGTAATTAACTCATTTGATAACGTATGTAGTCAAATAGGTTGAAGTTGTAAAGCGTGAATGTAACACAGCTGCATATGAAAGGACACCATCTTTTTTTCTATACCTACCTACATGAATAAAAGAGGTTTAATTCTACCGACACTCGACGTACACACCTGCTCCCCAATCCCAAATCCCGTTTAATAAGTGGGTCACCGACCCGCGAAAAAACATGGCCGCTGATAATTCATTCAGAGTCACAACACAGAGCTAATAAAGCCATACGCACACATTTGGCGAGCGCCCCCAAGACACCGCCCTGAAAAGATTTTAACAAAACATGTCGGACATGCCGCGTACTTCTCTCAATGGCGGCAGGTGGGTCGCTCGGTATGGGAGGCTGGGGTGGGAAACCTGATAAGTATATTATTTTTATATTTATCATAGGTGATTTCGTACTAAATGAATTTTCACGGTAAACATTTCAGATTTATGAAATAGTTTGAGAGCTTGTATTTACAATACAATAGGTTCAAAAACACCTATTATATTACACATTATTAAAATTATTAAATAGTTGGAAATAAAATGAGGCACGTAAGCTTACTAGAAACAGCGAAAAATATACTCCGTTCATTTAATAAAAACGTGCCAAGTGCGATTAAGAATCGCGCACGAAGGGTTCTGTACCAATATTGCAAAAAATGTCGCTTTCGACAAAAAAATTTAGCCTTCCAGTACCTGTAGATTTCTGAATTTTTTTACGGGCAATCTCATTTCTACATGGATTTTACACTGCAAGAGGCCTTATTATAAATTCTTCATAAAATTCTGCAAGATTTCAAAATCATTTAGTTTATTATTACTAAGTATAAGAGCTTTAAAAAAACTTCATTAAACTTTTTTGTCTCTTTTTCATTTGGCTGTATGGATCAAATGTCCACGTCTTGGCAGACAGGACTAAAATACGGACAGTCAAGCGTCAGTAATAGGTTTTTATCCTATGGTTACGGAATCTTAACAATCTTCTCATATTATAATGAAATACAAATTGATGTGATACAAAATAAACCGAGAAAAAATTTAAAAATAAAATTTTTTCAAAGCAAACGTGTTTGTGAGCGGGACGCATATTTCCTGGAAGCTGTTGTTATATCGTCCATTTACGAAATTATTTGGAATCTATTTTTATTTGTTGTTTTTAATGCTATTAAAGCTTAACGTTAATTTTTTTATTTGAAAAATTGGGGTCATGACGTGTGCGAACTTATTCAAATTTTAAATTTATTTAGAATCGGTTTTGAATAAAAACGAATTTCAGTAAATTCACGATGAATTCCCAAAATGAAAACTTATTCATATTTCGTATTTTCGAGAAAACAACTTACTCTATTTCTCTACCTGCCCTAAGCGTTAACACGGGTGTTTTATTGATGTAAGGCCAGCAACAGCGTCGCGTAATGCTTGGCACTCGCGGCAGCGCGTGACTCAAGCTCATATGTGATACATTGTTGTGTGCTCTAATAACACAACCAGTGCAATGTAAGCCCGTGGGATTTTAGGCCCTAAATTTTTGGTAGTATAAAGCTTGTGTAAAATTTCAAACATTTTTCTATTAGAATGAAAGAAAAACATTTGTTCACCACGACATAGAGGTTACAATGATACATAGATACATTATACATATTGCTTTTTTACTAAGATTCATCTTTGAAACTGTAGAGAATCTTCTTATAAATAAAAATGAATTGCTGTTCGTTAGTCTGATTAAAACTCGAGAACGCCCAGACCGATTTGGGTAATTTTGGTTATAAAATGTTTGTCGTAGTCCAGGGAAGGTTTCAATGAAAAAATATGGAAAAAGAATCAGTATTGGCGGTATGAAATTCGCCGGGACCACTAGTTTGAAATAAAACTAATTTTACGGATTAAACTCACGTGTATTGTTATTCTAAACATAATATTATTTAGAGATCTGAGGCGTTGAGCTCGTTGCAGTGGGCAAGACTGCCCGTGAGCACGAGCCGTGACGTAAATTAATTTTATTTCAAATGTGTAACGTTCGAATGGCAGGAAGTGATCTGTATGTATGTATCTTTATGTATGTATGTGTAGTGTTCGCGCAAATAATAAACAATACTATAGAGAATTTGTTAGTCTGAAACATTTTCGTAACTTTGTGTTTTTGTGATTGTTTTTTTTAATTACAATACCGTCTCTGCTCGTAACAACGAGTAAACTAATAATAAAAGAGTAATAAACCATCTACCAGGCTCAAGAACTTGGATAAGCTAACCCTATTTATCGTGGAACTCCACATGAAAGCATGGAATGGAAATAATTCGCGCCATGAACGGAAGCGCCACGTTCCAACTTCTAGTTTCAAAGCGGAAGAAATTACAGTGGATGTTCGCAGTCACACGGGGCGACGGCGAAGAAGGGAATCCGGTAATTCGGTAACTTGCCCAATCGCCGTTGATGAGTTTCTCCGCGACACAATTAGGCTGGAGGTAGGATTTGATTAGGCCTTTCAACTTTCAGAAACCACAAAAGTAATACATAACTTTTTCTTTAGGACGTCGCGTGGTGTCGCCGTCTTTGCTAACTAACTTACTAACTGAATTTCTGAAAAAAGAAGACTTGTTTATATTTCAGATTTGTGTTTTAATTAAACTATAACATTGAATAGTGATTATGACGTGGATCTGATAATTAAATATATTTTACAGGAAATACGTTTAAACTTGTAACAAGTACAAATACAGGTTAAACCAATTCCGACTACACATGCCACGCTAAACAAGTGCGGTGATTTTGGAACAACAAATTGCATTAATAGCGCAAATAAATGCTAACAACGTATTTGCTATTATTTGCGGTCTGTATGCAGAGCAAAAATGCTTTTGTTTCCCCTATTAAAGTGAACAAAATGGCTCCCACTCAGACATACGCGTGCAATATCCATTAAATTCGATATTTGGACAACAAAGAGTGGACGAAATTAAACGTCATTCTTTGTCGTCGGTAAACATTTGGTCGGCAGAATTATTTTAACTTGCATTTCGGTGATTCACAAATACGCGTTTGCGTTCCGCCGGCAAACAGCCGCGGCGTATATTATAAACAGTTCGTGTGTTCCAATCAGTGAACTGTATATTTGTGTGTATTTGATATGATATCATTGAATGTGTTTGAAATAATCAGATAGCGAAAAAAGATGTAGTCAACTAGGTTTTTTTTATCCAACTATGTATAGAAACAACAAATAAAAGACTACACCCTTAAAGTATGAGAGTAGCCGAGAATAGAAGTATATAATAAGAAGTAAGTGGCGAGCATTTGGCGAGGCCTATGTCCAGCAGTGGACGAACATGAGCTGACGATAAAATAATGTGAACCAATAAATAAATTAATTATTTACCATTTCACACATGATATGTGTATGTGAGATACTAAATACCGCCGTATTTTTAAAACTCGTACAATTAGGCGTAGCACATTTAAAAAGCTAACTTTAATTTCATTGCGTGGATGATTGATTGATGATTCTCTTCTCAGATATTTTGGTTTATTCCCTGTATGATGCCTGAAATGGTAACTGACCCCAATCAAGTCTCTCCAGATAAAGGAAAACTAATGGGCATATAGTATCTATTGAGGCGCTTACCAGTCTATGTATACGATTTTTAGGGTTCCGTAGCCAAAATGGCAAAAACGGAACCCTTATAGTTTCGTCATGTCCGTCTGTCCGTCTGTCCGTCTGTCCGTCTGTCCGTCTGTCACAGCCGATTTACTCGGAAACTATAAGTACTACAGTGATGAAATTTGATGGGAATATGTGTTGTATGAACCGCTACAAAAATATGACACTAAATAGTAAAAAAAAGAATTGGGGGTGGGGCCCCCCATACATGTAACTGAGGGATGAAATTTTTTTTTTCGATGTACATACCCGTGTGGGGTATCAATGGAAAGGTCTTTTAAAATGATATAAAGTTTTCTAAAAACATTTTTCTTAAAGTGAACGGTTTTTGAGATATCAGCTCTCAAAGTCGTAAAAGTATGTCCCCCCCCTCTATTTTTATAACTACGGGGTATAAAATTCTAAAAAAATAGAGGTGATGCATGCTAATTAACTCTTTCAACGATTTTTGGTTTGATCAAAGTATCTCTTATAGTTTTTGAGATAGGTTGATTTAACTGTAATTTTGGTTAAGTTATTGTGCTTACACTGAAAACGATGGCTGAACCTTATAAGATAGATCAAAAAATATACTACAGTATTGTACACCTTTAAAAATCCGCGATGATATAAAATCTTTATAATGTAGGTACTTTTTACGAGAAATATTAGCTTATTCAAGCAATACGCCATTAATCCTTATCCAGTAATGTACCTTAAATACATTGTGCATAATAAGTTTATTATATTTGCTGCTACGGAACCCTTTGTGCGCGAGCCCGACTCGCACTTGGCCGGTTTTTTATAAATAGATCATTGTTTTCTAAACCAACAGATCATGCACGTACAGAAAATATGTCAAACACTTAGCTACCAACAATCTTCCGCGCCGCGCCTGAAACTAACCACGGCATCCATTACTTTATTGTGGAACTCTAAAAACGCACATATTTTACAAGAGATGTTCGCCCGGGCTCGCAAATAGTTCGGATAGGTTATTTGAATTCTCAGCTGAGGGACTATTTGAAATATGCCTGCTTTTGCAACTACTCAATACCTGGGCCGACGCGAGAGCCGACGATGCGTAGTTAGCCGAGGGTTTATGGGAATAGCAATTTGAAAATATTTTATGCTCTGTGTTTTTTTTTCTATATTCCGGGTCTTAAAAAGGGAGACTCTTGATTTCGGTTCGCTAAAAATATTAAAGTGATGAGACATAGTCAGTCAGATGATTGAAACAACAAAATATAAATTATTATCTGGGACATTTCCACACACAGCCATCTGATCCCAAACTTAGCAGACCTTGTACTATCTAGGGCATCAAAGACTGATATACTCGTACATACATATGTATGTATAAATACATACTTAAATACATAATCACACCCAGGAACAACCACCGATGTTAATCACACAAAGTGGGAATTGAACCAACGACTCTTGTACCGCCAGCCAGGGTCACTAACCACTGTTCCACCGAGCCAGTGAAAATACTTAATTATATACTTACCAGCTTTCCACCCGCGACTTTGTCCGCGTAGAGACGAGAGAGTTTAACGGGTAAAACATTACTTTTTTATAGCGCAGTCGGTTAAAAAGTAGCCTTTGTCCTTTCTCAGGCTCTGGACTATATCTGTACCAAATTTCATTTAAATCGGTTCAGTACTCTATGTGTGAAAGCGTAACAGACAGACGAAGTTACTTTCGGATTTAAATTATTAGTAAGAATTTTTAGTTCAAATTTAGTGAAGTATGTTGAAATAATAAAACTGTGACGTAATACCTATAAAATTCCATGCAAATGTTAAACTCATACTAGTGCTCCGCCCTCGCTTTGCTTCTGGTAAATTAAACATAAACCTTCCTCTTGAATCCCTCTATTTTTATAAAAAAACCGCATCAAAATAATAACATTAGGCAGGGCATATTGCACTGAAAATAGATGGCATTTGGGGCAGAAATGTTCTAGAGTGGGGACCATGGATCAAAAGATGCAGCGTTTCTGGTCTGAATAAGACCAAAGAGGCACTTAAAGCGAATGGTCTTATCAGCGAAGTAGACGTTGAGTTGCTGATTGATGTATATATTTTTTTTATATTAAAAAGTCTCCTAGATATACTAGAATACACAGGATATTGAGAACATACACATTTTCATTGCACTAACTTTTAATGGAGCGTGAAAACTGTCCATTCCATCAGACTCGCCGAATGTAACTAAATCACAGCACGACACTTCCGCTGTAATCGCGTCGGCGAATAATTGAAAACGTTTACATTTAAAAGCGAGTCGTTAGCGCAAACACGGCGGCCATTACGCCGGATTGGACGAAACCTGTTCATAGAGTTATTAAAGTTTGTCTCTGGTCGAACTGTCTGTGGTGTACAGATCCTTGGCGTTTTTTTTTAAACTCACATTTTTAGTAAACGATTGATAAACAAGTTTGGATTATGACATTGATCATTAACCATGATAATTTTTGATATACTGATTGTAAATAATATATAACGGCTTAAAAACAGCTATATGTAGAACGAAAATATTTCTGGATCAATAAAATATTAATAAATAGTACCGCTATTTATAGCACTGATTGTTCATATTAAGTTATTCATTGACTCTTATCTGAACATTCGATATATTTTGTAGAGTTTGGTATTAAAATGTAATTTAAAATTTTTAGCATATTAATTGGCCTATCTACTTTAATTATTTAAACATCAAATGAAACAACGTAATTTTTCGTTAAATAAAGGGCGTCATTCTGTGACTACGTGTGTCTATGTGTCGATCCAAATAATCAGTTTTCTCTTTAAGTTATAGCATATTTTATGAAAACTTGATTGGAGTGGATCCACGCCTTAGATTCACTTAGCTGATGAAAGTATGAAACTTAATTAAAATGTTAATTAACGTACTATTATTACAATAAGTCAAACTTCAAACGTTAACTGATGAAACGGAAAAATAAAGTGAGCCCCATAAATCACGGTATGACACACCCTTTACATTTTAATTAATAATGCAAATTGGCTTTTCGTTGGCGCACTGATTATAAAACTCAAGCCATATTTATCTGTTTTGTTAATTGCTTAAGGATTGTTTTTGTTGCAGCCGCTTTGGAGCTCTAATAACGTAATCCTATTAATATAAATGAGGAAAATTATAATTTTCTGGACTGAATTAATTGGCTGCATACTTTTTTGTGTATATTATTATATTTTTGGTAGATAAATGATAACAAAAGTACCCGTAATCGACGAGCGTGCATGAAGAGGTTGATGAATGTGGATGAAGCGAAAGTGGTGTGCCAGGACTCTGGGAAAAAGGCGTAATTTTATGTATGTATGTATGTAAATGATAACTCACGAACATCATCTAGCCAATCCGTGTGTATTTTTTTTCTAAATAGAAGGATCATAATCAGAGCTTAAAAAGGATCTATTGCTACTTTGCAAGTTGCACTCTCACATAATAATAAAATAACAACAACAACGTCGTGTGTCGGACAAATGTGGATAGCTGTACAAATGACATTAGTGCTTGTTCGGGGGTGGATCAAGAAATTCACAACCGCTGTGGCAGACGAAGACGGGCGGCGCCAGTTCGCTCGCGACCACGATTGGTGTAACCCAGTCTAAACGTCGGGCAGTAAGTAGCTATGTAATTTGCTACTCCTAATTACGCGTGTAGATCCATAAAGTCTAATTTTAGTATAAAATAACAAGTTAATACAAACAAATGAGAAACAAGAAGAATATTATGCGCTAATGTAGAGGCTATTTACTTGAATGGACGCTATAGTAAGTAAGCTGTATGCTTCTCATCTTTTTACTCTAGCGCTGGTCTCTTGTTAGTTTTGCCTTATTATCACACCGAGTGCCCTAATGCATTATGAAAATTCATCATAAAACATGGCGAATTGAAAGAATTACGCCAGTGCAGCAGTAAAACGGAGAAAATAATGTAATAAGACTTTAAAGGCTATTTGAATACGGGACGTTGAATGAAATGAAGTATTTTCGAGCGTCCATTTTCAATTCGATTTTATAGATGATGATGCAACGTTTCTAATAGAAATTCAATTTCGTGTGGCCATTTCATTTGAATATTTCTTAACCTACTTTCAGGGAGAAGGTTGCCCGTTTTCTTTGTGGAATATTGAAGTTTTGAGCGGTTATTGCTTACTGCCACGAGCTAGTGATGCAAGATATAGAAACAAATAAATTTATTATTTCCTTAAGTTATAATCACACAGGAATAAACAATTAAACAGGCACCTTACAATATTTCATTTTAGATTAATGTTTGATTATGATGGGTGGGGGCGTCAACTGACATGGGTGAAAAACTAACTTCCTTTTTTTGAATGTGTCACGCAATGAAGATATTTAATGTGAATTTTAACAAAGAATGTTTCTAAACTTGATTTACAGGAAGTACAATTATAATAATGTTGTGATAGCATAATTGAAAAATACAGTTTCTTTTTCCTAATTGAAATAATAAGTCACAACACTAATCAATTGAAATTATATTTATAAAAAGCTGGCATTTTTCATATTATGGTAAAATTAGTGTTATCTACGTTATGGACTTTGCCAAATCGATGAATATTTTTTACAAAAAAAGGGCATTGCTAATATTTTCTTTTAATATATAAAAAAAATGTGTTACACAAGGTGAATGTTGCTTTTCAATAGTGAAAGAATTTAAAATTCGGCACAGTAGTTTTTGAGTTTATTCATATCAAACATACATCCAAAGTTACGTTACGTCTTTCTTCTTATAATACTTGTATAGATATCAACGCAATATCACAATTTAATATGAAATATATTAGAAATAGGTACTAAACAATGTTATTCGCTAATTGAGTTACAACCAGGGATCGGGAATCCGTTCGATGTTATTACGTTCATTCATTTAATTACGCTCAGCTTATTTTGTGGAATAATGCGATTTTGGACAAGATCCTAAAAGATAGTTACTAAAACATAATTATCAAATTTGTATCAAAATTCAAGCAGATATTGTTTTAATAACGTTAGGATTAGTAAATATCACATTTTTTGGTACATTCTGGGACAAAAGGATCCGTAAATAGCAACTACATTTATTAATCTATATACACCGTAAATTTTAGTGGTTGTTTTCCCGTGGCAGAACGATTTGCCTTTAGTAATACTATCGAATCATGCAAATTATTCCGCGAAAAAATATTTTTTTTTTTTTTAATTTTCAAAATAAAAAATTTTCCAACTCGAAAACGAGAGAAGCTTTCGTTCCTTTATAAGATGTGACGTAATTAGGTACTGCTTACCGCATGAAATCGATGCTTAAAGCTACAGAAATTCGACGCCCTAAGTCATAAAGCGGCTCGAACGTGCTTTCAAGTTTCGGTTAAACCTTTCGTAAAACCGGCATTTATTGATTTTAACAAAAAAGAACTGCACAAATCAATTGTACTACTAAAATAGAATCATTTTACTGCGGGAAAACAACCACTAAAATTTCACGGTGTATAACAATACTTACGTTTATACAGGGTGTCCCAAAAACTAGTGCCAAGCGGAAGTTCTGAGATATAACACCCCGTGGGGCATCCGCAACACTCCATTTTTTTCTAAACTTTTGAGAATCATAAAAATCATCATTTTGAAAACTTCTATCTAAGTTAGGAAGAAAAATATTTTAAGCATTAAATAAATACTCATGAATATTGACTTGCAAAAAGAATTTGTCAAAAAAGTCAAATCATTTTTTTTTGATTTTTTTAGTCGTCTAGGTCAATTATTATCAAAACCTTAGAAAAATATCTTCAAGGGGTGTTTCGGATGCCCCACGGGGTGTTCTATCTCAAGACTTCTGCTTGACACTATTTTTTGGGACAGCCTGTATGTATAGCACGTGGCATAATTTTTTTGGAAACCTTTACTACGGATTCGTTCACAATATTTATTTACAAAGCTTTCTCGCTGGACACATTATTGGCTCGGACTTTATCTATATTATTTATCACTTCAAATAGTTACCCAATTCCTCTATTCCAGAAATCGTTTCAGATGTTTGTTTCCACATGACGGACCTTCAAACAATGCCTTGATATCCATTGTTGTATAATACACAAATTTTTCCCTCTCCCGAACTTATTCCAGGGACGCCCGAGGATCCTTTGTTGAAATTATTGAGTGGAAAACGAAAAGGGAGAATTATGCGTAAACTTTTGTGCCCTTAGCATTTAATCCGAGTTATTATGATTGTCTGAGAAAAAATATGAGTGATCATTATCAAGTTCGTTGACCGTCGAAATCGAGTTCCGTGTATCTTCTAGCGAATAAAGTTTTAATAATATCAACAATCAATTCGAAAGGATTTTGGGCCTATATTAAAATGCTTAATGGCAAACATATATGTAGTTAGGAAAAAATAATAAAAATCACGAATGAAGTAAGTTAATATTTGTCAACCAAGTTTTCTTTTGAAATGTAATTTACATTTAATGGAATACACCAAGCATTGAAACCACGAGTTTTACCTACTCAAACTCTACCCGGCAAAATCATTTACGGGGTCTAGTATTATAATAAGTGAACCCGTGTGACCTCACTCAAACCTCCAATGGCCACGCACGCTTCGGACACCTGCCGTAAGTCAAAAAGGTTCAAGACCACTGGAATTGTTGGCTACGGATTTTAACGACGGTAACTAGCAAGCCATATTGATCCTTATTGGCAACGCCTTATGGGTTATAATGATTTGAGTTTGGAAGTTGTTGAGGTCTCTTTATTATTTCTTAGTCAGGCAGACAGTCAGGATCTTTTTGTCCGTGAAAGGACATTCAATCTATTTTAGACGTAATGTCTTACACGTACGCCCTTACTGCGAAACGTGATCTACAGTTTTCAGTTTCAGTTGCTCTTCTTGAGTTACCATAGAAGATGAGCTTAAAACTACATTTTAAATTAATTGTTATTGCCATTCATTGTATGTATCTTATACACCGTGAAATTTTAGTGGTTGTTTTCCCGTGGCAGAATGATTTGCCTTTAGTAATACTATCGAATCATGCAAATAATTCCTCGAAAAAAAAATTTTTTTTTTTCAATTTTTCAAAATAATAATTTTCCAACTCGAAAACGAGAGAAACTATCGTTCTTTTATAAGATGTGACGTAATCAGGTACTGCTTGCCGCATGAAATCGATGCTTAAAGCTGAAGAAGCTCGACACCCTAAGTCATAAAGCGGTTCGAACGTGCTTTCGAGTTTCGGTTAAACCTTTCGTAAAACCGGCATTTATTGATTTTAACAAAAAAGACCTGCACAAATCTATTGTACTACTAAGATAGAATCATTTTACTGCGGGAAAACAACCACTAAAATTTCACGGTGTATATCTCGTAATTCATAGAAAAAAATCTGTAGCAATTAACATATTTTAACTGATTGAATTTCGAAATACAAAACGGGCAACATTTTAATTCAATTCGATTTAACCATAATTTGTTTAAAATTTGCGTGAGTTTCTTTACACCATCAAAATTAAAACTCTGATTAAAAGTCAATAATTTTAATGACAAAAAGATTAGAAAATTAAAAGATTGCAAGGGAGGGTCGGCTTCACAGAATTACTTAATTACTTTCAAGAAAAATATAAGACCCTTGCCTAAAGATTCTTGGAAATTCTTAAATGCGATTATACGAAGCTTTCTGTAGTAATTAAATCTGCTTATCTGCAATAAGCTAAGAAGGTAATAATTATCTAATTTTTTTCGGTTTCATAAATCCTGAAGTATATAATAAGGGAAATGAAACTATATTTTAAATTTAAAGTTTGAAAATCTTAATAACTAAAACCTCGGTTGAAATATTTCTTAGCATAATCGCACGTCCCTTAGCTATAATATGTCTACAAGTTAAATATATTCAGGGTGAAGTAGCGAGGGAAAACAGCTACAAGATTCAGAGGAAGACTCTTAACACAATGTAAATAGAGTACAATTTGGAACAACACTCATGGTTTCTGTAGCAGATCTGACCGTCGTAGCAAAACGCTACGGACCACGTAGCTACGGCAGTGCCGTGTGCTACGAAGTGTAATCGCTGTTATAAAACTTTACCAACTTGAAATTAAATTCAACTTTGAAGTTGGATACTTTAAACGGGTGCAGGTACGGTATTGTCTCTGGAGGCTTTTTGTTAATCTTGAAATAAGTTGTTCTTCAGCAATTTGATAATCCAGCAGCCTTCTAAGTTAACTTTAAAAGAATCGAATTGAAGATAAATCGTGTTTCATTTAAACGTCTATTCCGAAATATGTACAAAAAATGTTAATTATTGTTTCCGTAATTAAGTTAAAATTTTACACTTTGCATTTGGTACTGCACTAAGCTCTACTTGTTTTGCCGCTATTTTTTTGTTAATATCGCATAATATTATATGTAATGCAATAACTTACTAGTTACTTAATAACTAGTAACTAAAACAAGCAGATATATTTACTTTGAACAGAATCGCGTTTTTTGTTTTTAGTTATATCTACAGACAGACAATTCACGTAGTTCGAGGCAGTAACCGTCGCTCACGTTTATTTGCAACATAAATCGCCGATCGTTGCTAGTACATTCAACTGTTGTATGTTCGCACTCAACTTTTAATATTCCCTTTTTCAAAATGGCTGCCGCCCAACGACAATACCAAAGATACTATCTGACTCCACGGCCGTGATTGCGCACAATATTGCGACTTTGGGTTTAAATCTTTTATTTAATGCGAGGGCATTACCTCCTTTCTCGTTGTAACACAAAAATCTCACAAACATGACGTCACGGTGGATTTATCGTTGGCTTATTTGCGAACAGGGTTGCTACGTTATTTTTGGTCGAATTCCTGGTATTTTTCTTTATTTTAATGGGGACAATGAAAGACAATTAACGAAAGGAATATGTAGAGAGAGTTTCAATGGCAATGTCGATAGGGTAAAACTAAGAAAGACCTTCCATGAGCAAGTAGGTCACACCTTAAAGAAAGGCCAAATTTAAAGTACCCATAATCGAAGAGCGTGCATGAAGAGGTTGATGAATGTTGAAGAAGCGAAAGTGGTGTACCAGGACTTGGCAGTGATCTCTGCCTACCGCTCTGGGAAAAAGGCATGATTTATATAAATGTATGAAATACTAACTGCCGCCCGCAACTTCGTAAATGTGAAGTCAGTTATCATGATATTTTGGATAATATACAATATCTTTATAAATTGTAGTCATTGTGGTATTCTAATATTATGTAAACTACATTATTGAGTAATTGATTGTGTGTAACCATATCATAAATGTTAAAAACAGAAACATTCATTAACACAAAGAAACTTTATGCGCGCGTATGTAATCCGCTCCATATAGAACATTGGTCGGTTCCAACGGTCAGTCGATGGCCGAGTGGTTAAGATCGTTGCTTGTCATGCAAGAGATCGCCAGTTCAAACCCCGCCACGTACACTCTATCGCCCTAGTTTAGGGTAGGCCCGTGCTGTAGCAGTGGGGACGTATATGGGCTGATGATGATGACTGTCAGTACCACACTTAAACCGGGGTAAGATAAGTCCCACTGAAAGTACCAACGCTGGTGACCCTATCCAAAGACATGCAACATGCCAGCGTCCAATCGTTCCATTCCTCACTTTATTACCGAAGCCGTACGTTTCCTTTCTGATTGCACGTAATATCATTTGATGTACTCACTGTAAAGGCCCTATCGGATTGTTCGTCGCGATTGTTTAGCCGAATGACGAAGTAAAAAATATTGGCTTTCCATTCCGAGCTTGTTTCATATGTATGTGCCGTAAGATCAAGATGCTTTAGAATTTTAAATATTATGGATTTTCTTTCACTCACAAACTTTGAGCAATGTATCATCATCTGTTTTATTAGGAAAAATAATTTAGGTTAAATGATTATTGTTGTTTTTGAACATTGAACCGTATATTTGTGAACAAAAAATAATTTACATATTGACTTCAAATAATAATTATATGTTTTTATTCATTTTCAGATAAAAGGTGGGGAAAAAAATCATCACTGTGGTGAGAAACAATACTACAAAGGTTTTTTTTACGTTAAAAAAAAATTGCTTAAAACTAGAAGGAATAATTTATTTCAATTAATCAAGCGATTCCCTAGGTATAAAATATCAGTCAAGTCGCCTAATCAATAGCTACTTCTGACAAGCACGAAATAATCGCGAAACAATTTGGTATTTAAATGGACCTGTCCAAAACGGAAGCTAAAACTCGGAATTTTTAATCTCAATTACATTAACAAACATTAACTGACGTTAAAATTTCACAACCCTTCGGATTCCGAAGAACGTCGGATTAATTCGCGTTCCGAGACGTCTTTTGTGGAACTTCGCAAACATTACAAATGTACTCCTCAATCGGACCCTTTTAATTCGAAATGATGTTGGTTGTCTATCGATTCGATACTTAACTTTTCAGTTATTTATCGATAAAATATTTAACAAGCATATTTAATTGTACATACTTAAAATCACGACTTATTCTCAGAGGGGTAGGCAGACATCACTTCCTGCCATATGCTACGGTTCTGGCGCACCACTTAAATAGATTGTGTTAATTCTAGTGCTACACCACGCACTAATATTAAACATCTTAAAAGTTATTAGAATACACATCCCCAATAAAGCTTTTTATCTGGACAATACAATACTGCTTCACGGAAGTTTTCGCATAAAACTATGTAATTATTATAATAGTTTCAATCAACAATGATATAACGAATCCCCATAGTACATAGAAATCACATAGATATAACCAACGTGTATTAAAAACACATTATCCTTTATGTTATAACCGTTGACTGCTCGTGTCACAACACTAATTTTGAATAGTAAACCGCTCAGTCTATTAAAGAGCGTAGAGAGCACGGACCACCATAGGGATTTGTGGGCCCTATGTAATCCGTGGTCCACCCCTTTACGCGATTACGCAAGGTTGAGTTATGGTCCGCTCTGGCTTGATAAGGTAACCATAAAGTGGTCTCTAATCTCATGTCTGCGGCCGACCGGGGTCGAAACGGCCCTTGTATTAAATGCTATGTGAAATTAATTCTCTTTGACGGGTACTTTTTTCCAACGTACTGATTTTGAGAGGTCTGTTCCGTAAACGCGTGGGTGGTTATTTAAGGGTTACCTGGAATTGGTATTTTTATTGACAAATTGAACGATTTCAAGTTCAAAAGCAATTTTTGTTTGTCTTTTAAAGCCTTACTAGGAGTACTTTTCATTTAAAAAACAATTACTCCTGCAAAAGCATACAACATACATAAAATCACGCCTTCACACAAAATTATTATTATGAAATCCAAACTAAACGTTACCTTATGGTTTTGGAACTTTTTAAAATTGCATTCTTAACAACTCTTATAGGGTCATATTTTTGGACCTAGGTCAAGAATATGTTGCAAATAAATATTATTTAATACATTCTTTTCAAGTCTACCTCTAAAGTCTATAACAAAATTTTAGTATATTACACATCCAAACAGTTCAGCAACTACTAAACGATTGTTCCAGACTCTCCTCCCAGCTTATCACTTACACAACATGTCTATTCAAAACCGAACCCCATTTCAGTACAAAGCGTCGTCATATCAGATATCGGGATTAGACCTAGCCGTTCGCGCGGAGTTCCCTGCGGCGACAACGTCAAGCGACGCGACACAAATGGCTCCGCGTACATGCTGGGATTTGTTTGAATGCCTTTTAGGGGCCCTTAGGAAGTTGTGCTTCTAGTATCTTAAGGCTTAGATAGTGTAACCATTTTTATTTTGGGCCAGAACGAGACATCTGCCAAAAAGCTTGACGCGACAACAGATTACTTACGTTTAATGTTACTGGCTAAAATAAACTTTTGTTAAAAACGGGACAATATTTAATAGTAGGTAGGTATTTTATAGGTTCTACGGGGATATCAGGACGCATTATTTCAAAACGGGACAATGCCGTTAAAAACGGGACGTTTTATCATGGTAGGCTAAGAGCAAGTCACCATATATCAATAATAGTTGTACCTTAAAGTACATTTGCTGGATTTGGTGAGACGTGTCCGATCCAAGAAAATTTATTGAGAACGTACATGGAAGGTAATTAATCTGAGAAAAATGTTTATGCCGCAATTCAAAAACGCAATATCACCTAATAAAAAAGAAATAACTAATAAAATGGAGTGCAAATAAATTAATATAAAGAATGCAAACGAATTCAAAATAATCACTAACTAAGACATTCAATGTATTACAAAATAGATGCAAAAATGGATAGTAAGTAACCATATCAAACTACACAAAAAAAAATTGACAATAGTCCTTATAATATTATCAGGTCATGTCTCCGGATACCTATCGTTTATAAGGTAATGAAGGCTAGTACTTAGCTTTTTAAATTACAATTTTCAGTATTTTACTCTGGATTCTGCAAAAACAAAAACCAACCAGCTATTCATATACTTCGCAGTAAATTATTTTACTGTGAACGAATGCATTGTACGGAATCGTCATTATTAATTCATCAAACATAAGAGCATCGAAACTCATTTACCGAAAGGCCTCATTTAAACACAGTCGTACCATTTAATATTCAATGCCTTTCACCTGCGGAACCCGTTTCCTGATTCGAACGTCCACATGACAGCTTTTATATAAAACGTCTAATAATGTAACTTACAGCCGACAGCACCCGCGACTTTGTGCCTTCTTCTACTGTAACAAAGTTGAAAATAGATAAAACGTTTTAAAAAGGACTACATCTGTCATTTCCTTTGACGCGTGGCAAGTCTGCGTTAATGTTATTTTGCAGTGGGAATAGGTGAGAATGTAAGGGACTTTTATGTAGAGTTTACGCCCATTCACGACGTGCTGTATCAGTGTTGACATGGTTCACCTTTTATGGTGTAAGTTTCTTGGGAATGTTGTGCGTTAGGGAAGAGAGTACTATGATACTCGTAATAAAAGGTTGACTTTTTTGCGGTTGTAGGTAATTTTTTTATATTCTGTTTTTTGATAACTTTAAACGACGTAGTTATTTCAACGGAACGGCGCTTTGTGGTAGTAAAGTTATTCCAATTCTAATATTCTACTTCTTTATAAGTAAAGTCATTACTTTCTTTATAATTTTTTAAAAGAAATGTGCGACGAGAGCCAAATATCAAAATAAGGTTTGAAATTGTTTACGGATTTTACTCGAGCTCAAAAAAAGCGTCGATGACCGAGTTGTTAAGGTTGTTGCTTGCCATGTGAGAGGTCGCCAGTTCAAACCCCGCCCGCCACGTATCACTGTATTTTTAAATGTGAAATTTTTATGTAGGATTATACGACGCTTAACGGTGAAGGAAAAAACATCTTGATGAAATCTGCACATCTACGAAGAATTTGTTGAAGGTTGTGTAGTCGACCAACCCGCATTTAGCCAGCGTGGTTGATTAAGACCTGATCGCCCTAGATTAGGGTAGACCAGAGCTCCAGCAGTGGAGACATATGTATATCGGCTGATGATGATTACTGCAGGAGCTCAAAACGTCGTATCTCTAAATAATATGTTTAGAATGTTAATTCACGTCAGTTTAATCCGTATTTTTTTAAAACGTAGTATTCGCGCTAGTAATATACAGTATATACAGTACTATTAACATTCTAATTAGCAGCATATAACATTTTTTTTCATGAAATACATCATTAAGCAATCCTACTCGTATTTGTTGAAGACTTCGTAACAATACGATATACATATTTTGTTGTGATCGTTTCCAATTTGTTTGATACAATAATAAAAATGGCCGGCCAAAAATCGTAAATGTTATGTCAATAAAATCAAATGTAGGTATGTCGAAGCGTTCTACCAAATCATGAATTTGTATGATATCGCGAGCAACATTTCACAAAATGATTGTGTATTTTTACAAGCTCAATTTGATTAGTTACTTTAACCGTAAAATTGTATCACAAATTTTCCGTGCAATCGCCAAACGTGGAGCGTTGAAGGGTTAAATCAAGCTCCGTAACAATAACGCAACACATTTGCTGCTAGTGTTGTGGAAGACTCGACCCTAGAGTAATGTTAGAGTTTCGAGTCATTAAACTTTTGGTTTTTAGTTCGGTTTTATAGTTTTAAAATCCTGAATAAAGATGTAGATCGCAAAATTTTCAATATTCAATCTATGACTGTATGCTTAAATGAAAATCAATTTTTAAAAAACTTTTCTAATCGTTAAGAAAAAAAATATATTTTGGAAGAATACAATAATATTTGTTGCGACCATGTTAAAATTCACTAGGTATTTCTCATTTACATTTTTCACATTTTTAATTTTTGCTGACATGAACTGGCACTCTCCCGACTCGCAGACTCGAATTCCTTGCAACACCGCTGCAGCTCGCGTTATAAACAATGTAAAAGGCGATAAACGCGCCAATATCCCCGGAATGGATCCCGGATCCCGGGTCCCGGAGACAAATCGAGCCCGCGATAAAACGGGCCCAATATCGGCTCACAAATAAACCGGGACATTCGGGATTTCATTTTATGGAACTTGCATGTTGAGAGCGGGATTATCTTAGTCTCAGACTTGTAGGAGACCTGTGTTATTGCTTCTGTAATAGGAATTGAGAAAACGTTGGGCCTAGGAACGAAACTATTAAAAAAAAGCTGTCTTTTCACATAGATGTATATAAACGTAGAGTCTGCATAATTATCAATACGCTCATAGCAGTCAGATATTTAAAAAAAAAACACTCTATAATTTCAACAAAGTTTAATTATTAGGCTTTATATGTGAAAAAAAACGACTTGTCAACAAATCCAATTACAAGTTAAAATAAACACACCCATTTGTATTGTTTGCGCTCTCAAACTAAATTACAACGCCATTAGTATAAATTACGGCTGTTATGCGTTATATAACTTTCCAGCATTATTTGAACAGCTAAATAAATGCGCCGTGCGTTCTGTCCTCACGTCTTCGTTTACATTACCATTTTAATAAGCGTGTGTCAAGACTCCAGCCTTGTTCGCCCGCAGTGAACATCGATCATTTACAAATGACGGAACTAGGACGGCTCTTGGCGTGAAGTGGTGAGATGCGTCGTACTGTGGTTTTGTAGGAGCATTTCTAGCTGTAAGGAAAATAACGAAAACCGAGTTGTCTGTGTCACTTGAGTCAGAGCTTACGCGGGTTTGTATTAAGGTTTAATCTAGCAAAGCGTACGATCGAAGAAAAGAGACACATTGTTATGATATTTTAGTTGTGCAGAATATCGGTACCAAGCGTAATATTTGGTTCGTTGGAAGATTATCTTAAAAAATATTTATTCCAAAAACATGGAAACAATCACGCTTGTAAAGACACAAACAAAACTGGTAAAATTACAATACAAAATGACTGTGACAAACGAAATTATTTATCTGAAACGGTCTACTTAATAAAATAAACTCAATGAAGTAACACAAATGAAAAATAAACAACGGTCTCCATTTTTGAGAAATCGTTCAAGCATTCAATTTTGTCTCTGTCTTAAAAAAATAAATGGATATTTTCTTTCAAGACCAAATCTGTCGGGCGTTAATAATTTTATTTTGCCCCGGATCCGAACTGGAGACGAAGTTAACCGACGGAGAAAAAAAAAATCAACAAAGCTTTTTTGTCTGTGGAATCCTTAAAATAAAGCAATTATCGGTGTTGGATTCTGGAGACGGTCGGGAGTGACAAAGGCCGTTCGGGACATTGGCAATCAATTTGTTTCTACCTCGGTCGCACCGAGGCGTGACAATTTAACGAGTTGGCGCAGCGACCGAGTGTTTGTGCTCGCGTTTAATTGCAACTCGCTAATGTCGCTCGTGAGCGGCTCCGTAATAGCGCACCGAACAAAGTCCACAAAGACGGAGGTGTTCGTCTTTGCAAATTTCGAAGGTGTTAGTTATTGGATCTGTTTAAGGTGTTAGAGTGGTAATATCGATGATAAACTCTACATTTTTCTTGTTGGCTTTAAAAATCAAGCAGAAGTAGTAATCTGCCGTACAGGGAAAAGTACAGTCCAAGAAACAGTAAATCGCTTGAAAATTTTAAGAAGATAATCTTGAATGGGCCGAATCAAAAGCAATATTGTCATGTAGTTTTCTGTACATTTCACATTATTACGTAGGAGAAAAAAAAACGATTCTGCAGAAACAAATTTGATAGTAAACCTGTTTAAAATTGAAATGGATAGCATTGAAAAAAACACTGAAACAATAACAGAGACAACAAATTGCTAATTCCTAAATGAAAGCGGAAAGTAGTCGCTTTGCCGTTGTGAATAATACATTAACATTATAAAGATATGATTTAGCGCACACCAGGAACTATTTATCACTTAGGGCTTAGCTGTGGGCATGAGGACGGCCTGAGTTACCGGCGCCATTAACATGCTGTGATATCGCGGGCTTGCAAATTACGGAGTTACGATTAGACAGTTATTAAGGCGTGTTCTTGGGATCTTTGATGCGAGACCTGGAAGAGTTGGTGAAATGGGGGCTCAAATATTTGATCGACAAACATGTCAAATTACATAACGTAACGGATTTGATTCTGCTTTTCCTTGATTAAAATACGTGTTACGGATAGAAAGAAAAGTAGCGTTTTTAAATGGCTAAATTGCTAAACCTGGAGTATATGAATAAAAATAAAGAAAAGATGTGTATTATTATATTTGTATTCATATTGCAATGCCTTTTCGTTTTGCCAAGTCATTTACATTTTATACAAGATCATCAGACATTACGCTGACACTATATTAACATGATATCGTAGCCTTCTTTAATAACTTTGATTGATTAGTTAGATAACTTTTAGATAATTTAGAAGATTCTCAATTCACAAATTTCAAACATATTTTTTATTAAAACATATAGTTAAACATGCTACTTAGTTTATGCTTCTAATTTCCGGTTAGTTTATGATGTTGCCACTCTAAAGCTCCCACTTTTCTTAAAATATTCCCCGAGACCTCGACACGTATCTCAACCGATATTCCCACTGACGTAAACGTGAACGTTTGCGTAAACACTGCGTTCGCTGCTGGAGCCATCATATTCGCATCGTTCATACATTCGGGTCAGTCCGCAAACATGGCCGATGGAATTGGAGACGGTACGTGACCTCGCTGGACGGCTTGTTTGCTTAATTTGCTAAACTTGCCTGGTTTCGGTCTGGAATTCTAGTCCCTTTAGCTTCATGGAGTTTCATGGCGCCAAGGACTTATTTTAATACATCTTGTCCAACATATTCATTTCACACATGCAACTGTTTACCCTAGTTTTTTTTTCTGATCAATGAAATCTTGGAATTATGGAAGGAGCAAGTACAAGTGATATTTTTTCAAGCTAAACTTATTCACAATCGACTGCATCACTTACCATTCAATGGAGTTGAAGAAAATTGCTTAAAAAATAACAAATTAGTGTTTTTTTTGTTAAAGGTTATTTCATGGATCGAAATAAATCGAAATGAATCGAAAAGTACTTAAGAAAATTCACTGATTTTTTTCATATTAAATGTTAAATGTATTTTGGAGAGTATTTCATGTTATATAAGGTTAACATGAGTACCTACATCCTGGCGAATCCATAGACTTTATCGAAACAAAGCTGCCACGTCACGAACAACAGACGATCGGCGATTACTCGTAGCTAAGCGACGTGTCACGTGTTCCCCGACTAATTACGATAGTGGAACATTTTCACGGGTATTTCGTGTTTATCCCGACAGCTCTGCGGTCGCCCACGTTGCCTACAACTTCAGGCACACAACGCGTGTCGTGTTTCGCTCTGCATTTGCGTATCTCAGATTGTGGCGAGCTGAATAATATGTTGATTGCAGGAACAAAAGACGAACGGGGTTGACGCTGTTTACTTATCCTGCTGCTAACAAACACTATAGCCAAAATTGTCGCCTACTCATGGAGCGCTATTAGGTACTACGTTAGGTACTACGTTACCAACTTGCTACTACCTTAGAGTACCATCTAACATTTTAGAGCATGCAATGAAGAAACGGCAAACATGGAGCATGTTCTATGTGACAGTCATTCATTGGCCTGACATGGTCAAATACTTCTCGGAACGAAACCAGAGGGATACAGGCACCTTAGACGTAAAGACATTATTGATTTGCATGTGGCTAAACTATGTTTAGATCAGATTTATATTTGACATCCATAAACCAGGAATCAGTGTATGATGATCACTTTGCAACTGAAAATCGTCTATCGTTATTTCCTGACCATTTTCGAGTGTTTTTTCCTGTTTATCTGTCGAATTTCTTCAGCTTAAACCATAACAGTAAGGATTTCGGACTTTTGCTACTACAAAACAAAAGTTCCCACAGAAAAAGGGAAAATCATAACAGTTCTCGGAACCATTACAAGCCGAAATGCAGAGTCTGGCTTCTGGGTCTTGGAATGAATTGAAATGAGCGGCCGCCACACCCCGCCTAAACGTATCAGTTAAGAGAAACCTTTGCGTGTGGAATAAGTGCAGTTTTCTTTTACATTGGTTTCGAATAAATTTCTTGTAAAATATAATAATAATATGTTGGTTTTCGCGTAACTTCTTCAAAAAATAAAAAGTGTTTATTTCTGAAATAAAAAGATGAAAAAATGCCATTTAAAACCAGGAGACCGAGAAAGAGCTCTCAAATAATGGGTCTCCTAACTGTTACATTTAAAATCTACTGAAACGCGAATTTCATCCCTGAAGTAAGCTTTCTTTCAAAAGTTCTTCTTTTAAAATCACTTGCAAACTATTATAATAAAGCACATTACTTTAAATTAAAAACATCTATCATCGTAGTGAAACAGCATAATAGCATATTATTAATTGTTTTTCCAAAATCACCACGCAATAACTACACAACAAACTTTTTAATCACACCGCGATTTCACAAAACAAAACATTTCTTTCGCGAGGCAAAAGAACCATTACAAACACCAAGTGCTCAGTTGGCTAGCTCTGCAAATTCTTAAAGCAAATTGAATTAAACGACCGTTTCATCCCGGCCGCCATAATCGTATCAGTTAAGAAAAACTCAGTCTCTGCATGTGATAAAGAGTCTTTCTTAGCCAAGGCTAAAAAATTCAATCCGGAATCACCGTGCCCAGTAGACGAGGCTAAATTTTATTTAACAGCCGAGCTTAAAGAAATTCCGGGTTGTCGTCTTGTTTATCCAAGATAAAAAGTGGCGCGGTCCAAGTTATGAGATTTGCGATGCGCTTTGCTAATATAATTTTGCAGTACCGCAGTTGCTGTATAGATAGGAATTTAGCTTGGAAGTGATACTTTTTGAAAAGAGACGAAATCAAAATCTGGTGCGGGACGGCTGGTAGGAGCAGGATGCCAGTAATTGAAGATAGACGGAAGTGGCGAGCATTTGGAAAGGCCTATGGCTTCTTATTTACATCGTTTTATGGTACACTACCACAAACGTTACTGCAAGTAGTAGTTTTTACATTCTGAAATTTAAAAAAAAATCCACCGCATATCATTTCTTACAAGTATAAATTATAACTACTTAATTATTTTGTTCAATTGTATCAATAGCCCTCATTTTTGTCAGTCACACCTACAAAATTTGTTGACATTTGAGTGGCTGAAAATCTCAACACAACTCAGCACTGGAAATTTCAACACTTTTTTTCTTCTTTTCATATTTGTAAAATATTATGTAAAATGTTCACGAGAGCTATTCTTTTTTATTCTTATATTTATATTATTGATATACTGCTAATAAATTGATAATTTGAATACCTATAAGCATTTAAATTTTAATTATAGATCTTATTTTGAAATAAAGCAAAAAAATATATGTACATGTATGTATACGAGTATGTAATAATAGGTTATGTACGTGTACGAGCAGTATTCGCCCGCCGTCCGTTCGCATCGTTCGCCGCACCTAGATCTCTTGTATTAAGCCATAAATTAATTTCTTCTCATCCCCCGAACAGGACTGCTATAATGAGGTACCCCGGCAATATTTACACATATTTCTTACAAGGCCCGAGTCGGGCGCAAAGATTCGCCAGATTCGCGATGAAATTCATGCAGATCTCTTTAATCCTATTTTACAGCGGGCCCCTAGTTCATTTACAAACGGCCAGATAAGCCCCGGTTCAGATTTTCGGCCTCCTTTTTCTGTTTTCTTTGGTAATGACGCCTGATATTATCTGGTATTTCATTGATTCTTCGCAATTGGCCGTAGTCTGAGCCTTATTACTCTGCTCGGCGCTAATGAGAATCCCTTTTCTTTTAACGTCTTTGTCATACTTAAAAATAGTGCCTTTGAACACAAGGCCTGTTGATTTTGTCTTCAAATGTATCAATTTTACTTTTCTCATCAAAATATTGTTTGCGATATTATTTTTGGCTGAATGACACTTTTCAATAATCTTGGTACTTCGAATTGCAAAAAAAAAAAAAAGTATTGTGTTATAGTAGACGGCTTTATAGTTACGCCAAAATATCTTATGTTTCTAAATAACATGTGGTCCCATTTGCACTTAAATGCTTTAATGCCAGAACGTTTATAGAGGCAGTATTGTAAATTAACTTTTCATATCCACTTTATATGATGCGCAGCGATGCAAACTTCATTGCTGTTTTAATATCGTAATAAACGTGGGCCATTAGTAAATGGCAACATATTTCGCTCTATATCAACGGGCCCAGTAAAAGATTGTACATTCTCGTGGTACTTATTTATTCTCTGCTTTGTAATACTTGTTTCATGAAACGGTATTCAAAAAGCGATAATTTCGTTTGAGCCATCTCAATAAATCAGAGCGTCCGTCATCCGAAAATCCATCAGTGTTTCATACATTTAACATCTGTTTCCAAGCCATTGCAGAGAGCATTATTTCCAACTCAAACGGGAATTTCCAGTTGAAAGATAAAATAAATAATTTTCGAGGCGTGATAGAAAAGACTGATGTCAATAATTTATTATTTTCGTTTCCTTTTAAAGCGGCGCCATTAATGTCCCGTTGAGTGCTTTACTCCGAACTTCGTATTTTCCACTTGCAAAGGGAATTTTCTAGAACAAACCCGTTGCCGTGAATGTCTAAATTTTATCTTGCATTAAGTAAATCGGGATATTCACAATCGTGTCTTTGCGAATCTGCTGGGAAGTGTTTGACGCGTCGAGAGTTAACTCCTGTTCAAAATCCTGTCAATCTGATTCTCATGAAGCTCTATCTCATGAAAGGCAGAGTACTTAAGTAGTTGTTTGTTTTTACAGATGATGTAATGTTACGAAAAAGAAATAAAAAAAAATGTTTGTAGCAGGCAAGACGTTAACGTTTATACCTAATGATTAAGAACGACCTCAACACGGAGCCGATTTGCACTTGCCCGGTTTTTAATCTACGTTACTATAATTATTTTTTCTGAATTCACAATCAGAATGACCTCACTCCACCTGATGGTGAGCGTCCGAGAGAGCCACCTATGAGATCAACAGACACAATAGACTTTATGGAGCCTGGCGCTCTCACCCTGAAGGCTTGTATTGATGCCGTCTCACACCTCGCCTGAAGAAATATACCTTCACGGTAAAATGTGTGACCTGGTTTCTTTTGTAAAGTCAGGTGATGAATGTGACGCTGTAATTAGTAGCTTAGTAAATACTGAACCATGATAAACTTATGTCATGAAATTTCGCTTAAGTATTTTTCCGTTGACGGATACAGCAACGCGAATTACAATTGACGTTCAAGGGTTGAGTGTTATAAAAGTATTCACATAAATGTTAAGAATCGATTCCCCTTAAATTGCATGTGCTATGGCTTTGAAAGGAGAAGGAGGCTCTAATGAGGGGTCCACAATGGCTGTTGACTTCCGCCAGGGGCCGTCATGACGTAACAGGGCTGTAGTGATTCTTATAAAACGTCGATTACCGTCGGCTCGTGCCTATTGTACTAACCCTACCCTGGCACTACGTCGGACCATTACCGCTGGCTCTTTTTGTCGTGTCCCATCCCTTTTTTGCGTCATCCCATGTAAGACAGATAGCGAATGGGTAATAATTGGTGGCTAAACCGGCCCTTTTTGTCGGCGGTCTCCATGTTAATGCGATCTCGGTACTTTAGCCCTTTCATTTTGCGGGTCATTAGTTTATGGATCGGTCGTGTTATAAAAGCTTTTAATTGCGATGTGTAAAACGTGACATTAATATAATGATCTTTATTATTTTATTCCATAGACATCAGACAGTCATTTTATTTAAGGTTTTAGTTGTTATAAGATTAAACAACTATATAACAACTAACTCCGTCATTAAAAGAGTAAAATAAGATTTTATTGCATAGTTTCCTTATCTAATAACGAATGGTACCAATAACATATGAACATGGCGTAATTCAAAATGTAAACCATAATTCGAACTCAAGTGAAACAGGCCCAGTTGCTAACAACAACAAACATTGCATAAACAAGTTTATATTAAGTACACGAAACAGCACGGCAAGTTAGAAACAGTACTTAAAACTGTTCAGTCAACTAATTGTACAAACAATGCGGTGTTCGCGGCTAACGATTGCTGCAGGTGGGCTGGGAACAAACAGGACAGTCGCACTACACGATAACTATGTATAGCTATGTGCAGCTATGTATGTAGAGAGACGACAAAGGAGGCATCGTATGAGGTAACAAGGAGCGCCACCGGCCCCATTACTGAGCCTTGAGGTACTCCTCCCTTTAATGAACGCTACAAGTTTAAAGTGTTCTCGTTTGTAACTTATTACGTTTATTATGATGTGTCTGTGTCTTTTTTGGTTAAAGAGGCATTTTTAAAACGTATTTTATCACAAAGTTTCACAATGCTCAGTTTTTACATCATAATTACGCTTGTGATACTGTGAGTACTTATATTATAGTAAAAATCTTCAGGAACATATGGAAATTTTAAAGTCAAAATAATTCAACCATAAGGTCAAAAATTTTGATTATTCATATTATAAAATCTAATCCAATATTTCCATTTTATGAACGCGGTTTAAGTACACCCATTGAACTTTTCCCTTTACATTCTTATCTCCGATCTTCGAGTGGACGCTTTTTATGGCCGAAACTAAGTTTATTTAACGAAGAAAAAGGGCTAACCGAATAAAGATAAACAGCTCCCCAAACCGCTGGCGTCCGAAGATAGTGCGAAGGAAGTCTTTCATATTTAATTTTCCCTTCAATTTCGGAAGATTACTTTAGAACAGAAGGACTTTGATCTCGCCCATCGAGATTTTAATATCGATAAAACGGGAGTGAGTGAGATTTAGAGTGTAATAAAGGGGAATTATAGAATTCGGGAGCTTAATAAATCGGTGTTGAGGAATGGAAATAAAAACGGCAAGTTGTCGTGCCAAGAGCGGATTGCGGAGACTCGCTGGCGACTAGGATCGCCCGTTGGCAGGTTTCCGAGCGGGGTGTGCGGCCCGACTTGTGTTATTAAGTTTAATGGTCGTGATTCCATAGATAGTCCACTCGGAGCTTACGATGGTGACGGACCGTTTGAAGACACAGTTTGACTGCTTACGCCATTCAGGTCGTTTGTAAACTAAGATAGCTTCTTGAGTTACCAACTTGCTCGTTCAAGTGTGGTAATAGCGACGACGTCACTGAGCACATGTTAATCGAACTAGTTTTCGCTTACTAATGTGGTCACAATATGTTTGTGTATTGTGTAATTCATCTAATCACAAATTTTGCCGTCAATTTACAAGAGCTTATCGTTTGGTGAATTGTATATGAGTTCTACTGTATGATTTTAGATGACTTGTTCTGGGTGTAGTTCGGTTTAAAAAAGTAGGGGGTAAGATTAGGTTAATTTTAACAAAAAGTAATAAATATCTTTTAAAGACCAAAGATGTACACTTACATTTTTACAACAGCACACAGTATTTACAGCCTTACTGCAGGAAATAACCTTAATATAAAAAAAATATATCTAAAAGCCAACAAGTAAAATGTCCGAATATCTACGATTGCAGTCTGGTGACAATCTGTCGTTGGCAACTTTCCGAGGGAAGTGTGGGATGGCGTTAAGGGTATTAAGTTTAGTGGCCGTGATTTGAGAGCTATAGCGGGCCGAGTCTCAGCTCCGTACGTAGGCAACGGCCAATCGGGACTTATAAAGTGACGGACTGAGAAAACAACTTTGACGTTTAGGGGTGAGAGCCATCCGCTCCCCCGCACGTCCGGTGATGATGACAAGGCTACTCCAAGCCATCATCGTTAGTCAGTTAGGAAAAAAACTTTGACGCCAACGAAGCAGGACTCGAAATTTTACTAGTTTCAAGACGTGATGATAGGAAATTAATGGCCATTAATATTTTGAATTTCTAAAATTATCACTAACATTTTTTATTTTATTTTTGGTTGAAATCAGAGACGTTTTATTTCCATGAATGAAAATGGAAATATTAATATATGTATTCTGTAGCAACTTTAAACCAATGAAAAACTGGTTTTAGTGGGAGTTTAATTTATTAGGTTTATTTTCAGCAGTTTTTCTGATCTTGATCTAAATCAATGTTAGTTTAAGTTAAAATTCAATTTTTTTATTTAATCGATGTATGTTAATGACGAGTCTAAAAACGTTTCCATTATTCACCGTCTGGTGGATATTCAATAGTTTGGAATTAATTTGTAACTTAAACTATGGCTTTTATTTCATTTTCTATTTTAAATATCTATCTACATAATGTAAATCGAAAGTTAACGTAACAATACATCTGGTATATATTTTTAGATTGAATCACTTACGAATAGTATATCTATCTATCTATCTATACTATAATAAAAACGTAGAGGCAAAAATTCTTGTACTTTTCTTAGAAACGAAAAAAAAATAGTCAGGGATATGTGTTGAGAGTAGTAGAACACATCCTCATACTCAAAAAAAAAATTGTATCTCTGTCTGTTTGTTTGTTTGTTTCGACTGACCTCCTAAACGGCTGAACCAATTTAAATGAAAGTTTACACGAAGGTATTTTAAATTCCGGAAAAATGCATAGGATACTTGAAATCACTGACAGTTGTCTGGTTCCCGTGGGATATTCAAAAAACCTTAATAAATTACCTATCTCTGAAACTATTACACCGATTTAAATGAAATTTTGCATGGTGGTACCATACATCCCCGGTCAAGATCTTAAATACTTTTAGTCACAGAAATTCCTGTAGGATAGTTAAAAATCTAACTTTATTAGATCACGTACAAAAATGGTAAAAGTATATCGACCAAAATGAACCTTCTGACTAGGACTATACGGACTACTTTATTGAGCAAAACGTCATAGTAGGGGAGGTAAATAGCTAGATTTGCAGTTACTCGAACGACATGGAATCGGAATAGAAAGATTACGCTAAATAAGAAAAAAGTTTATTACACTTTCTTTATTAGTGGGGGGACAGCTATTAATACAGGAGGACTACCTGGTAACAAGCTGTTGAAAGTAAAAAGTTATTTGACCGTGCCAGTCATTCAAAGTGCATGTTAAATAATCCCTAAAAAGTGTCTTTGTAACGATTTGGACCAGAAAGTTAAATTAATCTTTGTGTCTGTTGAAAAACACATAATCTTGAGATACTTTAGCGCGTTACATTTTTATGCAGGAGGTTTAAGTTGATATCAAAGTCCTGTCATTTTTTTTCTTAACCTGTATCATCTCATTGCTAGGCAAAGTATCCTTCAAACTCATCTACTGCTCTCTGTCCAATGCTAGGACTTGCCAGTTCTTTGATACATGGACAAGATCGTCATACCACCTTTTCTTGGGTCTTTCTCTTCGGCGAAAATCGTCTTCAGGCACGCGATGTGTAACGATTCTGGTCCATATATTGTTTTTTATGCTGCAGACATTCCCCGCCCATTGTCACTTCAGTTTTGACTTAAAAACAATAACAGTACGGGAGTGGATGGTGTTATATTTTATTTTATCTTTTAACCTAATAGGTACCTATATATATACTCTACTCCATAGCTCTTTGAAAAACCTTGAGTGTAAACTTCTGATTTTCGGTGAGGGACCATGATTCTGCCCTATATGTTAGGGATAGGCAGTATGAAAATGTCGATGAGTTTGTGGTTCAGTGATATAAGAAGGTCACTCTTCATATACCCATTCATAGACCAGAAGCTTTTCCAGGCATTGTCTGCTCTACGGATTATTTCTTTGTCCTACCTGTTTTCGAAGGAGGCTGCCTAGCCCAAGTCTATACTCCTCTATATATTGCTTTACCTACCTGTTGACTGATATCCTATCGTTGGTGCTGTTGGTTACGACCTTGGTTTTGGATCTATTCATCGTCAGTCTAACCTCAAAGCTTTCTGCGCTCAGTTGTTCGAGCATCAACTCAAGTTCTGCCGAGGTACACTTATTTGCGCTGAGGAAAATGTCATCTGCAAAGCGAAAGTTTATCAGTCATCTATCCCCTACACCAATTCCTTTTGTTGCCTAAGAATATTAAAGTGACCTGAAGACTTCTTGGAGCGTTCTACTGAAAAGCTTTGGTGACAGGGAGTCACCCTGTTTAACTCTTTTTTGTATTTTGAATGTCAGGCGTTCAGTGTTCAGTTTTATATCGGCTGTGCTTTGTTGGTAAATGATTTGGAGAATTTTTATGTATGTGGGTTCCACGTTTTGCTGAAGAAGAGAAAGCCAATTGGGTTGATGTGGGTGCTACCGTCAAAGACTTTTGAAATATCCACGAAGATCAGGTATAAAAGTTTATTAAATTCGCTAAATTTCTCTTTTATATGGTTTTCGGTATGGAGGTGGTCAGTTGTCCTATCTTTGCTTGCTGGCTTGCATGGCTGGTTTGTGTTTTTCCAATTGATAGGCTGTTCAGTATTATCTGAATATTCATATAGAAGTATATCGCTATTCTAAGCATATAAAGGGGAATTTATAAACATTCACGTAAAAATGTTGGATATTATAAAATTCCATTTGAAAATCTTACAAGACAGAGTCTGTGTCTGATCAAGACTGCAAAACCCCCGTTGGGCTCCCCAACTATCACGTTTTTAGCTGGCAAGTCATGTCAAATATTGTCAGATTTGATATGACATGAGTGTTTAGTTCTTGGTTAGTTCAAGAGATGTCACTGTGCTTTATTACTTCGCAATATTGCTTCAAATACTAAAAGTAAATAATAAGTTCAATTTTATCAAACTTGCGTTTTAATGTTATTATCTCATTGTTTCATTACGAGTACAATACAATCTACGAGAAATAAAGTATGAAAGCAAATACTAATATAATTCGTCACATGGCGACACATCCTTTATAGATACTTTAAGGCAGTGGATCGGTAGTTTGTTTTTTTACCTTTTGAAGTAATCCTGATATCGAACATCAGATTTGTGTACTAACTACATAGGTACAATATGCTGTTTGCAACCATTGAAACCTGTTTCTGTCAAATAAAATAAATTTTAACGTGGTTTTATAGTTCTAAAATGTGAAAAATATTTTGTAAGTCCTAGCTACCAAAATAATATTGGGCGAGTGAATCCTCTTTTAGTTGGCCGAAAAATGTAGTATGTTGTTTATCAGCTATTAATCAGTAAACAATTTTAGGATCTTTCTTGGATATTAATCTAATCAAGGACTAAGTTTAATAATATTTTCTTTTCTTATAGTTTTATAATTAATGTGGCTTTATTTATTTTACCTGTAATTACTTTAAAAAATGCTTCCTAAAATCAAAATGCTGGTGAAAGTTACTATTCCACGCAGACGAAGTTGCGGGCACAGCTAGTAGTATATAAGTATATAATAGTATAAGTTTGTATAGTCGGCCAACCCGCAATTGGTCTACATGGTTGACTAAAGCCGATGGCTTGTGCTCCACTCCAGTGGAGTTTTTGTATTTTTTGGGCTTTAAAACGACGATTTATTATGTATTCTGTAGCAAAGTATGTAGGTATTCAGATTACATAAAATAGAATGACCAGCGTCCACAAAGTGCGATTTCATCATCATCATCATCATCAGCCCATTTCCGTCCACTGCTGGACATAGGCCTCTCCAATTGCACGCCACTTCCTCGCGATAGCGAGTGCGATTTAAGTGAATTTAATTATATAACTATAGTTTTCATTCCAGCAATCATAACCGGGCCAATCGTGCTTCAATAGCCGCAGCAAATCCGTCATTACCAAACAATAACAGAGCCGTCAAACAAACAATAAAATGAATTCATAGTCGGATTACGGAGCACTCTCCGAACGGTTTAACCGTCAACCTCTTCAAACTAATGATGGTCCCCACTTAATGTGGGTACCTACAAACAGAACGTTTGTAATCTGGATAGATTAGGCTTGGATCGAGGGTCATCGAACGGGTGTAGGGATCTGGCCACGCTGGGAATATTAAGGACAAACGCATATGTTATAATCAGTATAATTAATTGTGTTTAAGTCTGGTTGAACACACACCTTATATGTAGTGTCTCTCTACTTAATGTTCGTTTAGAAGGTATGGAGGTACTAGTCATCTGCAAAAAATACTGTTACACATCTTAAGTTCCATATTTAAAGCAGCAGATTAATACAGGTATGCCTTAACAATTGGTATAAGTAGTACAATTTGGATGTTTTGTATTAGTCACGGCTCTTATTTTATTTACTTTAAAAAATCTGATTCTTAATTAATCAAGTAACATCCTAAATAATAATATAAAGATATTGAACCAAATTATTTTCTTTCAAAGTTTTTCCTAACCGTTTCACATTCCGGCTTCATGTCTGGTCAGCAAAAATGCGAGCAGCGAAACGGCAGCGCGTGCAAAGAATCTTCAGTGAAAAGACGCCCGTTCGGGTCATTCAAATTCCCTCTTACACCCATTCTCCAATTAGTAGATAAGTTGCACGGCAATAAAACGCAGGGAGCTTCAAAAGCCTCAGCTCTCGTTGAAGACCCGTATTTCCATTACTCACTCCACTCACTGCTTACTTATTAAAGCAGTGTGATTTAAAGATTCACTAGAATTCTTTGCGCTGAATTTATAATGAATAGCGCAGTTGGCTTCATTTTGTCCTGCAAAAATGGTGCATTGTAGCCTTGAATAAATGAATGCCATTTTCTGGTCTGTAAAGGAGGATGTGCAATTTTTTCTTGGAATTTACATCTTAAGAATTTAATTATTGGGATTATTTCTGTAGCGCTACCATGAGTTTAAAAGTTACGAACTCGATATCGCCTACGTAAATATGTCTATGAAAAACTTGTACAGCGCCCCTGGTGGTTACGCTAAGAACTAAAATCGGTCGTATGAAAAAAACAACTCTATAGGTTTTTAACGTACGTAAGTTTCGATAGCCAACTCATGGTACCGCTACTGTATACATTTATTTTTGAATAGGTGTTATTGATCTATCTCACGACACAGTTATTATGAAATTAGTAATTTTTTTAAGTGCTTACGCTTAATAGAGCGGTTTTTATTTATATTTATATCTAGACTACTGAACAGTAAATATCATGTGATATTATAGGGCAAAGATTTAAAGTGATCTTTTTTTTGTAAAACAAGTCAAACTTTATCAGGTAAGATCGACGCAAATGATGAAGTTATAAATAAACAAAGGATTTCTTTTATCCAACAAATATTGGCTTTAAATTAGTCCGGCCCTTGCGCCCCGAATGCCCCAGTAGGATTATTGCCAGAAACAACACAGTATTTGTTTAGGACCGTTCGCCCCTTTTTCCAACTGAGAGCCACGTGTTTGAGAAAAATATTGTCCGGACATAATACAGCAGCCGCTTTGTCTATACCCGAGGATAGAAGTATGAGAGTATTGAGTGCAGTTGGACCAAACGAAAAATGATGGCAGGCGCCCTTAGACATAATACGTGCATACGCACTATCACGCCTTTTCCCAGAGGGGTAGGCAGAGATCACTTCTTGCTACATACTACTGTCCTGGCACACCACTAGACGTACTAATACTCAAAATTAGGAGAACCTATCATAGGTTAGATGTCATTAGAAGTCTGCACATAGACTATGATATAATAATTGATGTACTAAACTGCTTAATCGTATGTATACTTATTTTAAAAAGAAAACGTTTACTGTGTCAATGAGTTGTTAATAAACACATATTGCCACTCATTTGCGTCGCGCAGTCGGGTAATAAAAACAATATTAAAACATGAAAACCAGGTTTGTGATTATGAAGATACAACGAATAATATTCAAAAGTAGAAAATAAACTGTGCTTTTGCTTTTTACTTGATGAGCGAATTCCTAGACAAAAAGAAAAAATGTTGTTTGAATATGTTAAAGCTCTATTTTGAAATTTTAATGTTAGCTTATTCCTGGTGCGCATTTTTTTTCTTGCTTAACTTAAATGCTATATACACTATGTACAATTTCGTATAAGTAACTAAGAATTTAGCCTTCGTATTTATAAAATCAACCACAATACTTGACTGGCTCGATAGAACAGTGGTTACTTACCCAGGTCTACTACCTACGGTTCCAAATCGTGGATTTGATTCCCACCCGTGACAAATATTTGTGTGACGAACATCTGTGCTTGTTCCGTGTCAAGTTGTGTTATTTAATAAATCTAAATATTCCTCAAAGGTGACTGACTGACAGAAATAGTGATCTATCAACGCACAGCCAAACCAATCGGGCTGAAATTTGGCATGCAGGTAGTTGTTAGGTAGTTAAAAAAGGATTACCCGAAGCGAGGGGGTGGGTCACTAGTATAAGTACATTTGTGTATTCAATGTTGATTCTGATATCCGTAAGTCAAGTGCTTAAGCTACTTACCACGGGATCAAATCAATGTATGTGATGTTCAAAAATAATACTGGCATCTTTCTCCGGATGAGAACCTGGTGACTCTTTACACAGGTTATTTTAACCTGTAATAGGTACCAGCCACTCACACAAGAACCCTAGTAAAATATATACTGTAAAATATACTTCTAAGCTACCAATGTAATGTTCTTTTGTGCTGATAAAAACAGATGAATTATTATATTGTAGTACGCACACTAAATCCCACATCACGTGGAAATTGAAATAATAGGCTGTATGTGCACTATATTAATTTGCGTATGTCAATTCGTTTATCATCAGTAACTGGTATTGATATAATGCCTGCCATTATTTGGTAACGTTCTGTTTTGTCCCAATTATTTGTAATTCGCTCATTGACTCATTTCAATTATTGGTTTTGATGGGAATAAAGCTTCAATGTGGATGTTCACTTGAAATGGTATTTGTGACTTTGAAATCTGACATGGGACTAACAAATGGTTCGTACTGAACTTCGCTTTGGAAACCTATATTATATACGAGTATAGATCTCTCCCTGCGCGTGTTAGTAATTGATTCTTCGGCTCAATGCGGATCAACAACTCAAGTATCGAGTATTCCAGATGCCATTTAGCGAGTTCCGGCTCACGAAGACATCGTAAAACAATGAACCGGCCATTTTGTACATTCGAAACAGAGCATTACCTGCCCATAACATTATCGGGGCCATAAAGATCCTGGTAGCTCCGAATCCGTATACCAAATGTTGGCAATTTACTTTATTGCAGTCGGATATCACCACCAGTTAAGCGTGACCTGCGGAAGGAGATGGGTAGAGTTCTGCCGTGGAGTGTTACCTTAGGGAGTGGAGGGGCGGGGTGGGTCTTGATGGATTGGTTGCTCGTATAGGTTCCGTGAGGCTTGTTCCGCGACAATTTTTTTCAAACCAAATTCGTTGCACGAGACCTCTATTTGTCAAACATGTCCCCTGGCGCGAGAGACGCGGGTGTCGCCATCACCACGAATGAGGCCCGTAATGTTCGAGGCCGAGGCGTGTTTGCTGCGTCGAGGTCGGATGCGTCCGTTTAATTTGAAGGATTAGCCGTGATGAAGGTTTTATTTGAGAGAATAAGATGCGTGGGACGGATCGCGGGAGCGATTCTGTCGGAATACGTTATCAGATGAGTCGGAAGGGTAGGAGATGTGACAGTGAGCGAAATAATTTGGGGGAAACGCTATTTTGAATAAGAATATAAGATTATTCGCAAATATTATAAACTATTTATTGTTCACATACAAACAGAGTAATGTTGTGCACTTATGAAACTAGCCGTTCTTCTTGGAATAATTCAGCTTAACTGTTATGTGTTTATTATAAACTATATATTTTGACTGTTTGTAAGTAACTGTGAGTTAAAACTGTAAAAATCGAATTGCTCATCCACTTTGACAAATAGCCATGTATTTTGGTAGGGAATCAGTTCGGCTAACCTCTCCTTAACCATCTCAAGAGCCGCGGTCGTTACGACGTTTGTTCTAAAGCCTTTATTACAACAATAATTGTGTTATTATCCTCCCAGGAGATTACAGTATTCAGTACTGTTTTATTACTTATATCTTTAGAGGCTTCCTTGTGCCTTGCTCCATTTGTATCTATCATCTATTCATTAAGATTATCTTAAGCACGTTTTTGGTGGTATCTTGTCGTTAAGTAATAGCGGCTTGTTTCTTTTTGTCGTTTAATTTAGCATTATTGCTTTATAAAGAAACAAGTTATATTAAAAAGTTTTTCCAGTGAATCTCCATGGAACTCAGCGACAGATGAGAAGTCAGGAGCAGGACCTACCGGCTTACCAACCGGAGGGCCTACCATGAGTTGGCTATCGAAAACTTACTTACGTTAAAAACCTATCGAGTTGCTTTTTTCATACGGCCGATTTTAGTTCTTCGCGTAACCACCAGCGGCGCTGTACAAGTTTTTCATAGACATATTTACGTAGGCGATATCGAGTGCGTAAGTTTTAAACTCATGGTAGCCCCACTGACGTACATTCCAAGATACAGAGATACTACTAGATTTCTGACTCTGGTCTGGTCATAGTGACATCTTAACAAAAAGTGAGCCTTTAAAATCTTCAAAAATTTACTCGGTCTAGGATTCAAACCCTGGGTATTACAGTTTTAAGTCGTAATTCAGTATGAGATGAACAAGTTTACGTGTTTTCATTTTCTTTTTAAAACTTTGTGCTCGTATGAACTTGATATCAGTGTATATCGTAAAAGCTTTTGTTAAAGGAAACTGGCCCTGCGTAATTTAATCCTTTACAAACTTTGCAGTTTTCCTCAGTATTTTCTTCATCACTAAGCTAGTAGTTTTATCCATACTTACGTAAAATAAGAGCATTTTTAAAAAGTTGAATAGATTCAGCTTGCAGAAGTTTACTCTAGACTTAAGTAATTTTGTATTTTTATTTGTGTAACTGTGAAAATGAGTTGAATAAATGTTTTTCTATTTTTCTTTCTATTTCACTAGCTATTGAAATCTTAGGCTATATCGACTCGACTACGTTAAAAAATACCTTTATAACTGAGACAGTGACTTAAAATAAATATCTGGGACATGGTCACCTGACACCAAACTAAGCAGTGCTTGTACTAAAGGCGTCAGAGACTGATATACATACATAGATATTTTTTAAATACATAATCACACCCAGACACGGAACAAACACCAATGTTCATCACACAAATATTTGTCCCGAGTGGGAATCGAACCCACGACCCTTGGAACCGCCAGCCAGGATCACTAACCACGGTTCTACCGAGCCAGTCAAACTTCAGTATGAATATGTGTCATAGTTTAAAAAGCAAGTGTATTAAGTGTTTGTGACTTTTAAATCTAGAACAATAGAAAGCTAGCTATATCCTCATTCACTAATCCATACGAAACGAGGCCGAGTAATCACACATCAATTAGCGGCGGAATCTGATTGCGGCCGCTATTTGGGCCGATCGGCCAACAGACGCGTTATCTGCGGATTAGGCGAGATACATTACGCTACTTAAGATATTGGCGGTATTGTTGGCGTGTGTTTGCTTTTTAGTTGGTATTTCTGCGTTATTAGGTGGCAAGATGAAGTCTTAGATACTTTATATAAGGTTTAACTTATAGAGCTAGTATACAGAGTTGTTGTATTTAGTATTTTTTACAAAATTTGAAGCAATATGCGTCAATTACAAGAGCTGTTACCTATCTTAATTACTCTCTCTCACATCCACGAATGACGAAAGAAAGCAATGGCTATTATTGATGTAGATTTGATGACTTCAGAAACTATTCAATAAGCACAGTGAAGTGGCTAAGGCTGTATTTATAAGCCCTTTATACTTTTCGGTATAAATATTTCGGTGGTATATCTTAGTGTACTGACTAAGTGTAAACAATTGCTGTAAAATTAAGTCCTTATGCGCTATTTTTAACGAGTAGTTCTACTAATCAGCTCCTAAAAATCTCAACTAACACCCACTCGTTCCAATTCACGCCAGCCATGTTATTTCGGACGCACTGTATAAGCTAATCAGTAGATAGCAACTCAATGCAACAATCTAGTTTAGTTGTAGTAGTAACGTAAACAACACGTATTGCAGTGCACGCTGCATTGTTATCGCAACTGCAACTGATCAAACATGCGAAGTGGCGGCTATTATCGGCCACGCTTTACACGTAGTATAATTGATGACTGATTAGGTATTTCGTATACAAGGCTACAAAACTTTGATATGAGATGATTTTTGTCTATCACTACATAGTATAAAGCAGAGTAGCTTTCCGTGTCTGTCTGTCCCTATGTAGGCTTAAATCTTTAAAACTGCACAATGGATTTTGATGCGGTTTTTTTAATAAATAGAGGGATTTAAGAGGAAGGTTTTCATTTATTATATACCCGAAGTAAAGCGAGTGCGGGTCACTAATAAGCAATAAATTAAGTAACAAATATGACACACCATCAGTGATGGTCCATCATCTACATTGTTCCGATTCCGAAATAAATTACTTATGCACTTAAGTTACGGATATCAGAAATAATAGTCATCATCATCATCAGCCCATATACGTCCCCACTGCTGGGGCACGGGCCTACCCTAGACTAGGGCGATAAGGCCTTAGTCGACCACGCTGGCCAAGTGCGGGTTGGTCGACTACACAACAGTAAAATTTCTTCGAAGCTGTGTAGGTTTCCTCACGATGTTTTCCTTCACCGTTAAAGCGTCAAATGATAGTAAAAAATAAATAAAATAAAAATCGTTTATTTCGGACCAGAATCCATAGTGTTAGTAATAAAAAAAAATCTTAAAAAACTATGTTAGTATACAGTTCAGGTGTAGGTAGGACAAAAAGTTGAGACCACTACTATCGTGCATAGTGATTATACACGATAGCAGTGTCTTTAGTCAGATGAACACGAGTCCAGTGCTGCATAATAGCACTGTCCACGTGCAACCTCCCCGCCACGGTCCTCAGGAGGCTGTTGGTGCTGCCCCGCACACGCTGCATCAGAGAGATAGTACATTATGAATTTCAAATTTTGAAATTTGTTGATTTCATACTAAATAAAAATCATTTATTTCGTACAAAGTATTCATATGGGGTAGTATTACAGCAGAAAACTTAAAAACTATAGTAGTATTTTTATAATTGCTGCTATCAGGCTTATACAGCTTCCAGATAATAAAAGTTGGAATTTGACCTTCAACTGTGATTGTATCGGTAGTTTTCTCTCACAGCACTTGTACTGGGCTGGACAACATTTATCTCCAAAGGTTGATTACATGAATAAACATTACCGAATTAATGTTGCTACTAAAAATGACAAATGAAAGTCAATTTCTCGTGACAAAGCAGCGTCATGTTTCGAAAGATCACAACAACAGCAATCTCAACAGCCTAGCAACAGTGAAACATAGCGATACAGTAAAGTAATATATGACATGCGTCAATGGGCAAATGAGCGGTTAAGGTCGTTGCTTGCCATGCGAGAGGATGCTAGTTGACACCCCGCTACGTACCACTGTGTTTTTTAAGATTAGAAATTCATATGTATGATTTTCGATGCTTTCACGATTAAAGGAAACATCGTGAGGAAACCTGCACACCTATGAAATAAATCTAAGTAAGTAAGCAAGCCTAGTAGCCCTAGTTAAGGGTAGACCCGCCCCCTAGCAATAGGAACGTTAATGGGCTGATAATAATAGTAATTTTAAACGTAGGAGTTGTTAATATATCTCTCTTTATTGCTAAAGCAGTTTTCAGGAAGTTGGAATTGAATTCAAATGAATAATACTCTGTTGACTACAAAGCTCAAAGCTAAATTAAATACTACTGTTAGTTTTGTATTTCTGACAGATTTCATCAAAGAAATAACTGAGAGGCACTATAAAGTACCATTCAACATAATTATAAAATGATTCATTCATTTGAGTCACGACTATGGCCGATATCTTAGATAAAGATCCTCTTTGGTTTCGTTAAATTAGAAGTTTGATTTTTTTACAGCTTCAAAAGAACACCGACATAGTATTACATAATTTATTTCAAGTTACTTCTTGAGTATCTTATCGCATACAACAAAGTAATTGATAATGGGTATACTTATTTTAAAAAAGCGCTGATGGCCGAGTGGTTAAGGTCATTGCTTGCCATGCGAGAGGTCGCCAGTAATTCAAACCCCGCCAGGTGACAATGTGTTTTTCAAATTTGAAATGCATATGTACCATCATTCGACGCTTTAACGGTGAAGTAAAACATCGTGAGGAAACCTGCACACCTAATAAGAAATTCTAAGGTTGTGTAGTCGACCAACCCGCACTTGGCCAGCGTGGTCGACTAAGGCCTTATCGCCTTAGTTTAGGATAGGCCGTGATTCTTGGAACCTTAGCTAGGGTAGGTAAGTTACCAAGTGTAATGTTACTTCAAATACTTAGCTACTTACTGCCCGACGTTTCGACTGGGTTACACCAATCGTGGTGGCGAGCGAACACTCGCGCGAAAGCTCGCAACCACGATTGGTGTAACCCAGTCGAAACGTCGGGCAGTAAGTAGCTATGTAATTTCATCATCATCATCAGCCCATACCTGTCCACTGCTGGACATAGGCCTCTCCAAATGCACGCCACTTCTCTCTATCCTCGGCCACTCGCATCCAGCTCCTACCAGCTGTCTTGCGCAGATTGTCACACCACCTGGCCTGCAGGCGTCCTACACTACGTTTGCCAAGACGCGATATCTATTCCAGAACTCGTCTACCCAGCGGTTGTCGGTTCTACGGCTGATGTGGCCAGCCCACTGCCACTTCAGCTTGATAATGCGATGAGCTATGGAATTTGCTACTCCTAATATCGCGTGTAGACCCATAAAGACAAATTTGAGTGTAATGGAACGCGAAAGTCTAAAATCTTAGACTAATATTTAGTTTAATGGAACGCGAAAGTCTAAAATCTTGTAATGTTACTTCACTGTTGTAACCAACTTTAGTCGCCCGCGAGCCAAACGGCCGACAGTGGCGATCGTAAATAAAGTAAATTAGTGACCCTCGATTGATGGCCTCGTAAACACCATTGGAGCCGCGTAGCTCTAATGAAGCTATGTATTATGTAATAACATTTGGAACACTAACTAAGTACGACTAAATGCAAGTAATGTATGCTTGGTCCTCTAGCAGAGCAATAGTTAATTGGAATCGCCTGATAAAAGCATTGTCTCCGATATTGGTTACGGCAGTCGCAATTGAGATATGCATCTGCACATGATATACTATCATAGTGCACTATTGTATGTGATTAATATGATGAAATGATTGAAGGAACAGAGACTGCATCTGATAGTAAGACGATTATGAACAAAAAAAGAGCTTCTAATATGTACGTGTTTTTCTCGCAAGATTTTTTAGAGCCGGGTCCTTACTAATTTAACTCAAATGTTTAAGTAATGTTCATGTATGTATAGTATCTCTTTTTACAATTTCGGTGCGTAAAGGACGAAGGTACTGTATTTTTAGTAGGTATACAAATTTTGTATTCTACCGTTGTTCCCGTAAGAGCCGAAAGACAAATCACAAGTGGTTAAGCTACTTATCTCGGAATCAGGACAATATTTGATGTTGTGAGGTATTTACTTTCTTTAGTTTAGTGACCCCTAGTTTGTAGGATATTTTCACCATTCATGTTATTTATATGAATATTGTTTACTATTATGACATTAAAACAGGATATGTCCAGGATATTTTACATGTTTTCTTAAATGATCGAGTCCCCGATATTTTGAACTCTGTTGCTATGTCGTCATGATCACGAGTCTACTCAATAATGACTTTAAAGTTGAAATTTTTTTTTAATTGGTCGTACAATGTCATTGCATAGTTTTTATGAAAATTCATCCGAAAAGGAAGTGAAAGCGGGCTAGCGGCTATTTATGTAGAATATATTTAACTAGCTGGGCTAGCGACTTCGTCCGCGTTTTCCCCCGATTTTACACACTTTCCATTGTTTCTTTGCTCCTATTGATCACAGTGTGATGTTATATAGCCTAAAGCCTTCCTCGATAAATGGTATATCCAACACAGAAGATTTTTGCAATTCGAACCTGTAGTTCCTGAGATTAGCGTGAACAAACAACCAAACTATTCAGCTTTATAATCTTCTTAACAAATATTCTGCTGTACGTGTGTATGTTATTGAACTTAAACGACTTGACCGATTTAATTGATTTTTCCCTGGATGGTTTAGATTCACAAATCAGCCCGGCAGATGGCGCTGAGTGCTTGATAAAGCCTGTGATCCCGGAAACGGCCTAAAGGATTTCGCTGAAATTTGGTATGTGGGGGTTTTCGGGGACCATAAATCGATCTAACTCTATCTTATGTCTGGGGAAGCGCACGTTAGGTAGATATACCCCAAGCCGAGCGAGGGCGGGAGAGTACAAGTATAGATTTCATGAGTGACATGTGTTTGTTTCAGACAGGATCCGTCACACGATGTGAAGTGACCCCCGTGCGATGGACCGCAGTACGAGCTATCGACGATGTGAGCAGTGACCGCGATGACCCCGGAGACCCCCACCATGCTGCCAACGCTGATCCTCTGCTGCTTCGTGGCGACCACCGCCTCGATACCTAGTGGAGGTCAGTTTTATATATAGAGAGACTTTAACGTAGGACCCATCCTAAAATGGAACCTACAAAACTCTACAAAATAGAGGGCAGTCACTAAATGCACACCATTGTGACCTAATAGACTGCCAAACTGCGTCCCAGCTCAATTAATAGTTGCCAGCACTACGCGGTTACGTTATAACGACCGTCGCTATAACCGATGACACCTGACAATGTGAGCAGTGACCGCAATGACCCCCGAGACCCCCACCAAGGCTGCTCCTCTGCTGTTTTGTGGCGACCACCGCCTCGATACCTAGTGGAGGTCAATAAGCAGTACCCTTCTTGACTTCTTTAGGGGTCAGGAACAGGAAGTATCCTGTTTATTAATAATTAGAAAAAATCGCATTCGTGCTGACTGGAGTGAACGGGGACGCGAACCCACGATCTTGAGGTTACGCGCCACGTACCACCAATTATGCTATCCAGGCGATACGTCATATATGTGAATTTCTCTGTCACTTTACCTGTTAGCCACGAGTGGCGCACCCATTTCTTTACAGAAATGTTATACAGAACTGGTAGCACCTGGCAATTACATTTTTAATTGTATTTTTAATGCGACACAGTGCTCTAATGTAAATTAAAAAGTATCCTGTTTACTTTCTTTTGACCTCCCGGTCTAAATGCACGTTTTTACGTAGATATATCTATAACGTAGGTACAATGTTCAGCGATGTTCGTGTGTTTGGAATCAACGGATTCAATAGAAGCCAATGCAACCCGAGATCCGCTCAACGGCCAACCGCGGCGGCGCGCGGTGCCGAGTGTTAATCACCTAACAAATAAGTTTATTACCAGAATAATCTATTTTTTTTTATATTTACCTTACATTTACCTTAATTTGGCATGTTATGCCATTGGTAGTCCAAATAGTATTACGTAATCAACCATTTCCTTGAGTCATTCAGTTGATTGCCTTCTAGCTTCCTTATGTATTGGTGTGGTGTATAAGAGAGCATTATAATGTCTACTACCTTCATACTTGACTACTCGTACAACATAGTGAGTAGGTATAATTAACATCAAATTTTCAAAGAAATTATTTGGCAAAATAACATGTTTTCATCGGTTCACAGAAAATGAGTGTACGTAAAGAGGTTTAATGATTTCACAAGATGTTTATGATTACCTGTAAATTAAGCTGTATTTGTTGTCAGTATATGATAACTTTGATCAGTAAAATGTTAATATTTGGTTTCCCCATTATAGAAATCAAATATGGATAACTTTATGTAACATTTATGCCGCAAGTGTGGACCCCATTTCCAAACTTAGAAAGTTCGAGTGATCTGACTGTGTATTAACAGAGACCCAATAAACTAGTAAAGTTGCGGAAATTTCCGGATCATTAGACGACCCGGCTTAGAACGGGACATTATCGAGTGTCCCATTACGGTTTGGGACGAAGTGCTCATAAATCTGGTATAGGTAGTATCTGGAGATTAATAAAGCACAGTAGGTAGAGGGTCTCGTTTTTTCTATGGAATCGTTTAGTCGTCAGTTAGGCGGTATCAAAAGTGTAATTTTGTAACAGATTTTTATTTTTTATTGTCATTAAAAATAAAAATCTTAAAAGTATTTTTTTACTCAAGGGCGTCGCAATAATAAAAAGCACGAGTCATAATTAGTATCCGTCAGTAAAAATTAACATTTGACTATCGGGACTATAACGTCGGGACCCAACCTAAAAGTTACCCCACACAACTCTACAAAATAGAGGGCAGTCACAAAATATACACTATTGCGACCTAATAGACTGCCAAACTGCGTCCCAACTCAATTGATAGTTGCCAGCACTACGCGGTTATGTTATAACGACCGTCGCTATAACCGATGGCACCTGCCTGTTTGTTCGGGAGCGCTGACTCGCGCCGTGGCCGCTCAGATAAACCGACCCCTTAACTTTTATTAGTGTTTGAGTAAGGATCAGCTGTGAGTATGCGGGGGTTAAGTTTCTTGGTTACCTTCTTTATTTAGAATGAATAGGTCACTTGATCATCGCAAAAAGTAGGAAGCTACACGTGCCAGAAGTTATATTTACATATTTAAAAAAAACAAGTTGACGTTGTAAGAAAATATTGAAAGTAAACATCTAATTCCCTTAAGTTGCTTTAAACAATCATTCTTAGACCTTTCTGAAAGGTCAAGGATATCCTTATCTACCAAGCTAACACAGACAGACCAAATTGATCTCCCATTTTCGAGGGCTTAAACCAAAAATCTTCCTTTCAGTCACCGACACCTAAGCCTATTTACCTCCATTTTCTCGCTTCACACTAGATATATCAGGCTATATAAAAATAGCCTCCTTTAACAAAAAGGCCTGGAATAGTCCGACATCAGCTTTGTTCTCAAATTGTTTAACATCTTTACCAGGCGAGTCTTGCCTACGAGAGGGTTCGATGAGTTTTATAGGAAAAATGGTTGGTTAGTCCTCTAAGACGTTTTATTTTGCTTCTGTTGCTAGGCAAGAAGGTTGAGGCTATTTCCCGTAATGTGTCCAAGGCTGCATTAGAGAGTACATGGTACGTTAAATACAAATAGCGTGCTTTTAATTAAAAGAAAGAAAGAAAAATATTTATTTAACACATTCTCACACAGTCACAAAAATAGAAATACAAAATAACTTAAAACAAAAAGTAGAATGTGCCAAAAAGGCTTTCACTCAGCATTATGCCGCGGCCCTACGGAACCACGACGCTGATTTTCAGTGACTACTTATTCAGGCATGAGTGAGTATAGTTTTCGTTTTATGAAACTTGTAGTATTTGATGATGATGTGAACTAAATAAAATGTTTACTACATAATATGAAATGTTTGAGTAATATTTATAGTTCATCATCAGTCATACGTCCCCACTGCTGGGACTCGGGCCTACATTAAGCTAGGGCGGTAGGGCCTTAGTCAACCACGCTGGCCAAGTGCGGGATGGTCGACTACACAACCTTCGAATTTCTTCGTAGGTGTGCAGGTTTCCTCAAGATTTTAGTTAACGGTACATTTTAAAACCCATGAGAGTTTGAACTGGCGATCTCTCGCATGTCAAGCCACGACCTACTTAACTTCTCGGACATCGACGCTTTTTAGTAGAGTTGTAATGAACGAAAAAGTATTTATATAAAACCTTTTTTAAATAAAGCCTATTAACTTATTCACAGCTACCACAATATTTATACGTAAAGAAATACAAAAGCGGCTTAATACACTGACATTTGAGTAGGGATCGAATGCAAATCGACGCCGGGGCAGTAGGTTCGCTTCTTTGATCCCTCCGAAACAAAAGGAAGGGCGACCAAGGTCTAACAACTAAGTTGATAATTTCATGTAATAACAGGGTCTTTGATCCATGTACACTGTGCAGATTTATTACTGTTATGGAAGGAACAGTGTTCCGGAAGCGGCGGTGACTCGATGAGCTAGTACTTTCAATAAAATTTGTCATATCTCTATGTAAACCAGCAAACCAGCCAAGTGCAAAAAAGAGACACACGCAACATTATTTTGAAAAATCACGTTTGTTATCACTTTGACATATATATTTTTTATTTAAGTATAATTTGCTGTTGTAGTAGTAATAAAAATAGATAGGTATTGTGATTCTTGACTGGTGATAGATCTATATAAAATGACGGGGAGGTACGCATTCAGATACGGTCTGGATCAACCCTGTCAATGTACTCCTTAACTCCTTTATCAAAAACTTCTAAAAATTTAAACATACTCTGCTCTTTACAGGATCAAGTTGCCACGTTAACTGGAAGAGCCATAAATGTTCCAACATGTCCCAGTACGAAGTTGCGTTACCAATAAATCTTCAATTCAGCGCCCCCTGAAAAGCCTAACTCGCAAGATACTCGAACTTAAATCTTAAAATCTTCAAGCATTATCAAAATTTACGGCTAAACTCACAATCAAGACTCAAGCAACAGGTGTTTGAGACTTGAGCCATTACCAAATATACGCTGTTCAGAATGTAATTAATCCGCATAGTTGCGTTTTAATGAAGTAAGTTTGTTATCTGACGATATGGATAAATTACTAAACAAGCGTACGTGGTTTGAATGCGCCCTTGAGGTTTGGTTAGATTTATATTGGTTATTGTTTATTTAAGCTTCCCCGTAGTCTGCAAATTTTCTAGGCTGTTGGTTAAATGGGGCTATTAATAGGTAATTTATGACATAAGTACGCACTTTACACTAAAAATAACAGAACGTACAAAGTACATCTAACACTTTGCACTTTAATTACAGGCAGTGTTTATTTTTAGAGTAGTACTCAAATTATGTTTTGATTGAGAGTCCTTTACGTCAATCATAAAAAAACAAGAAAAACATGGCAACCGATAAAAAAAATACCAATAGTACCATAGTATACACACACAAAATTGATGTGTCTGTTTGTACTTAATAAAATAACGATTTTTTTATATGGGTCTGATTCTATATACCCGATATAGATTCATAACCAATAATAAATACATAATCAAAAACATTTTTGTCTGTTTGTTCCCGTTTATTTTACAAGGTATATTTATAGGCTATTTTAATAAATCAGCCAAAAACATTTCGCGGAAGTCGCGGGCGGCCGCAAGTATATAAATAAAAATAAACAATACCCCTTTTTAGGTCAGTAAATAATAAAAGCTAATCCGTGAATTTAAGCGAATGTTTACAATCGAATCAGACAATCCTCCTGTTTGGGTAGGCACTGTGTACATAAAAAAGTCAAGTGGAAGCGTGTGTGCCCTGGGCGGCCCGGGCAAACTGACCCGAAACACATCAGAATGTTCTCAAAACAGGGGATTAATTAAAAAAGTTTGAGCACCAGCGGTTGCAGGTTTCAAAGCTACGGAGCGATTGTATTGGTTGCCTACTTATTAGCTTTTATTGGGGGATTTTATATTGAGTCACGTATACATTTGAACAAACACAAGTTCGTTTAATGCCCCGTCTTGTGGAATATCATCATAGACTACAAATGCGGTGTCCCGTTACACCGATATTTCAATGGGCGTGAAATCCGTAATTTTGGATGTTAAATATTAAAAAGCACACTTGTTACCTGACTAATTTAAACTATGACTTACGTTTACGTCAAATTTCATTAAAATCGGTTCAGCGTGAAAATATTACAGACAAACTCAAACATTTCACTTCGCTAAATTCAATTAATATTGATTCAGCATGGACATTTTACACCCATACACACTTTCATATTCATTAAAATACAAGTTTAGAACTAGAATAAAATACTAATACCAAATGCATTGTGTATACCTTTGTGACCAGCGACGCGCGTCACAGATACGCCATACCAGGTGTGATTTATGACTTTTAATATTCCGTGACGTGACGGATCACACAACTAGTGGTTTAGTTTCGTTTATCATTGGGGTTTGTGGGAACGTTTTGAATGCAGGATATGCATGGGAGGCGTGATTGCTTTTTTGTAGTTTTTGCTTTGGTTAAATGGCACGACAGACAGCAATTAATTTCCTGGTGACCATTCTGATGGAAAGTGTTTATTCTACTGCAACCACTATCTATATAAACCAAAAGATACTGAATTCAAAGTCTCTAAATACATATAGCCATTATGAATGCCGTTCCGTTGGGATTAGCGATAGAATAGACAAGGTATCTAAGTTTGCTCAATAGATTTACTATTTGCGGCGTTTTCAGTGTAATACAATATTAAAATATACATAGTTGGTTAATCTTCTAAAGACGGAACTGTGGAGCGGATAAGTTACATAACAATCATTGTTCATTATCATCATTATCATCAGCCCATATACGTACCCACTGCTGGGGCACGGGCCTACCATAAACAAGGGCGATAGGGCCTTAGTCAACCACGCTGGCCAATTGCGGATTGGTTGACTACACAACCCAAGAATTTATTCGTAGCCACCATTATTCGTGTTAAAACAAAACGCACTTTCATTTACGTAATAATATAATAGAAATTCATAAAAAATTGGATAAGGCATTAAGAGACAGCTTTCAGCATAGCTTTACAATAGTCTGAGATAGCGTTGTTTTTCAGCTATTCCTTCTTCTGCTAAGTTCTTGTCTGAAAGTTCATTGTTCATGGACAATCCCACAGCCGATATTATAAACGAGGAAAGCCACAAATAGAAATAAATTGTTTTCAGAGGTGAAAACCAGGTTGGATTCACGATTAAAGTGGAGCAGATCCCACACTTCAACACAGTTTTAATGTTGCATAAAATCCAGGTTTTACACAAAACAGCGGCGCGAGCGAGGAACCTACATCTGCTTTGAATTCCATTTATTAAATTACATTTACTTGGAGGAGTGAGTAACTAGAGTGGATTACGCTGGAGTGAATGAATATTCCAGTACATCTGATAACCGGTGATGCTAAACATTTTCTTTTTACATCTTTTTGCATTATTAATAAACAGAGTCCATTGCATTTGCATAGTATTCCTTTCCCGAAGGCTTTTAGAGGATATTTTCAACACACAAACGGCAGTTACACCATTGTTTCATGACTCCTATCTGATATATAGAAGTAAATTGGTTAAATCATTTATTTATTCGTCATCGACGAGCGTGCATGAAGAGGTTGAAGGATGTGGAAGAAGCGAAAGTGGTGTGCCAGGACCGTAGCACATGGCAGGAAGAGATCTCTACCTATATCTCTGGGAAAAGGGCGTATATCTATGTATGTATTTATTTACTATCATCAAATGATCATGTATGAATAAGCAATTGCAATTAATATAAAATAGGTTAACCTGAACAAAGACAAGACGCAGTCCGGTTAGTTAAAATATTAATTAAATTACACAAAGTTTGAGAGCAAAACGAATATGTGTGTTTTAATTATGAAAATTAAAAACTTGTTTATCTGCTACAGCTATAATGGCCCACGTATGCTCATTAAAACGTTGCTGGAGGTGGGGGAATTACATTTTTCCCTCTTGCATTTTTGTACCCTAACAAAATTACTGACGGACTTTATAAAATTACACAGTAATATTCCGAATGCGGATATTTAATATCTTATATTGGTCCGCTGAAATTTGGATTCTCAATTGAATTATCGCCTGTTTTATATGCAAAAATGTGAAAATTGTTTTCATGAAATAACTTTGAAATTGTGTTAACTTAAAGTCGAATAAAATGGTAGAATTAATTTTATTGGGTTGCGTCTGTTTTAACCCACAATTCATTTTTTTTGTATTGCATATTGTAGGAATTTCCAATTAACAACAGAAAATATTTTGCGAATATTCTTGAAAAAACTTCCATCAGAATTGAAATTTGAGTTTCTATAAAATGACAATTTATCAGATACAATAAACAGTTTAAGTGATATCATCTTACACGAAATCAATCATGAATTCTTCACAACGTGCCTACATTTATGTAATCTGGGACTTTTTCACTGTAACTTTATCCCTGTCAACGCGCATAATCTTGGTAAAATATGCAATTAACCAAAACCCACCGTACATTGTATTCTTTCCATAACCGACCGTAATATTCTAAACGGAACACGTTTAAGGGAGCATCGTTATCGTTACGGCCCGTCGCATCTAATAACAACGATAATAACGGTGTCGTTACGTCGTTAGTGTCGCTTCGCGACTGGCGAATAGTTGCTAGTGGCCGGGGGAGGTCTTGATTCTGACTTGGAAACTACTTAGGTATGCTAATTAGCTTGGTTAACGGGAGGTTAAGACTCTAGAAGATTTTGAACTTTCGCGTTCCTAAAATTAAGTGTATAAACAGGGAAGATATCGCGGTATTGGGAACAGTAGCTACTTCAATAATTACTATACAATACTTCTTCTTTCATCATTCATCATCATCATTGTATTTGAAAAAAAAAAGGCTACGAGAAATAAAACAGAAAATGGATAAGTACTTACGTTCTAAATTTTTATCTGATACTTAATTTTAAAAGAGTCGAACGAAGTAGAATAAAATTTCGCTTAACATACAATATTACTTAATATTAGAAACAACTTAAACAATATTAAAAGTAGTAAAGCTATTAATATTGGGATCCGCAAAAGTCAAGCGGCAACTTGAACTCATAAACTGATTTAAATTTTAGCATATATTACCCTTATTAATACTTCATCAACTATACTTTTTGTAATTAAAAACTTGAGGTTAATCGCAGCATAATGAATGAATTTTAATACATGAAATCTGGGCTTCAGAACTTTTCTAATAATGAACTTTTGTTATGAATTTCCACATAGTTAGAAGATAATTCTTAGCGGGGAAGTTCGCGTTTTGTTACGGGTTCAGCCTCCCACGGCATGTGGTGAGATTCCTAAGGTTTCCTCGGAAGTTTTCAAGGCTTTGTGCTTAAAAATTATGTCATAATGGTTTTGTCTAGACGACGTTGTCATAACCTACCTCACACCTTAATACTTTCTCATTGGTCTTTTGGTTGCTAAGCTACGTAAGGACCGATAGGTCCCCGGTTCGCGAAAAAAAAGTGTGATATTTTTTGTTAAAGAAGTATTATATCCTGGTACATACGAGCACTAAGCCATTATTTTGAAATTGATCAGATATCATTCTTATATCTGTCAGTTACATTGTACTTAACCAAAAAAAAATCATGCATATACTTCACTAAAAACATATGGTTGTATTACTATGTTCTATTTGAGGACATTCACCCCATAACTCCGGCTCAGTAAAAAGTGTTTGCGAGTGTGGGCCCTAGCAGGTAAAGTTATGCGCACACACGGTGTCACAGATATTTGGCAAGCGCTTGTGTGTAGCCCAAGAGCCAGTAGACAAACAAGATTGATTGAATAAATGTAACGATATTTATTTTAAATCAAATGATTTTCTGACTGGCAAAAGAGGAAAATAAAATTATACCTATGTTTTCTTAAAAATTTTTTTTTTTGTTATTATTAATTTTTAACAACAAGCACATTTTGAATCAAATGAATTTGCAATGATTACAAGTATTTTAGACATCATTTAAGTTTGATAATCAAAATAAAATTATGTTAAAAATTTCGGGTATCGCTCAAGTGTTACACATTTATGTTATCGATTTATGTATATCGTTAAGAAAACCAATTTTCTGCAAAGAAGTTTTAAATTAAAACGTTTATTTTGTTTGAATGTGGTACATTAAAAGGAAAATAATTATTCGCAAAACATATCACATGATATTCTTTAAGGTAAAACTTGAAGTCTTTAAGACTTAATTTAATAACAGAGGCAAAAAAAGTATATTAAAAATTACATTAATATTGTTCCCACGCCTAAACACTCGAATAAATTAAAGTTAGTTTTTAAAACAATGACATCTGTCAAATTATCTCACATTGCCCTTGGACTACAAAGCGGCGCGGTAGAACAAATAAAATGGGTTCATTTCTTTTATTCACCCTTTGTTTGTGAAAATTATTAAGGCAGAGGTCACTAGAACAAAGGTTTTATTATCTATTTAAACACAAAATAAATCTTGAATGATGACTGAAAAGGGCTGGCGTTGTGAACCGTCAAGCGTGAGTTGTGGCTCGCGTTTGATTTACAACTCGCCGTGTTTTATCTTTGTTTTGTAATTAACAAGCGTTTTGTGAGTGGGCTATTTATTGGTAGAGCGTGCCGTTCCGAATATTCGAATATGTGGTGAACAATGTAAATGATTGTTATGATGCTGATACCAATATTATCTTTTGTATACGATTTCGTATTTTGAAATGTTTTTGTTTCTGAATGTGCGATTACTCCACATAAATGCATTATTACGTAATAAAAACATAAAATAATATGTTGAAATGCCTACCATGAAGAATGAACGTACTTATTCGTCAAAAATTTAAAAAAAAAACACAACAGTAATATAATTTTTCACTCCAACTCTCTTCAACCGACAAGAGTAAACACACTTCATGTTCTTTTGAGCGCGAAACGGGGGCTATTTGAAAAACTCCGTTCTATAACAACGCAATTCGCCTCTTTACAAGCCCCGAGGGTGTGCCGGGAACAACAGGCGAGCGATCCCGGACACCCAGGATTTGCATCAGGGAACCTACCTGTCTATTGCAGAGTTCTTGTCAACTTATTCCGGCCTTGGGAGTCGTGAGCGACCTTCTCTGTGGCGGTCAGCTTCTTTGATGACAGTTTGAGAGTTTCGTTGTTCAATTGTTTGGACTGTTTTGAAGGTTTTTTTTTATTCTGTCTGTAGTCTGCGTTCTTTTTATGAGATTCGCTGTTTTCAGTGCTAGTACGAGTCAAAAATAATATAGGAGAAAGAGAAAAATATAAATTTCACAAACATAAAATACATGAATACAAAAATAAAAAGGTAGGCAATCGAAAGATTCACCAACAGGATTGCAACAGCGCTTGTATGTTTACGAAATTATTGAATAAGAATAAAAAAAATACTATTTTTTAAATACAAAATAAATGAAAACGTCTACTTAATTTATATGATATATAAATATAGAATTATTGCAAATGAAATGTTTTAGCCTGATTATTATTTGGAAAATTTAAAAAAAACATACACCGTGAAATTTTAGTGGTTGTTTTCCCGTAGTAAAATGATTCTATCTTAGTAGTCCAATAGATTTGTGCAGTTCTTTTATATTAAAATCAATAAATGCCGGTTTTACGAAAGGTTTAACCGAAACTCGAAAGCACGTTCGAGCCGCTTTATGTCTTAGGGCATCGAGCTTCTGTAGCTTTAAGCATCGATTTCATATGGCAAGCAGTACCTGATTACGTCACATCTTATAAAAGAACGATAGCTTCTCTCGTTTTCGAGTTGGAAAATTATTATTTTGAAAATTTGTAAAAAAAAATATTTTTTTTTTCGCGGAATAATTTATATGATTCGATAGTACTACTAAAGGCATATTGTTTTGCCACGGGAAAACAACCAATAAAATTTCACGGTGTATAAAGTGTATAGCAACTAGTCACTGCATATAGGTCTTTCAGTCATGCTATGTAATAGTAATATGTTACTTTTCATACATTTTCTATCTACATACATTATCATAATTCACAAACACTGTCACTTAGCCTTGATACGAAATTCGCGTGACTAAAGCCTAGCAAATGTAAGTCTGAGTAGATTCTGACCTTATTTACCTAAAGGTTAATATTCTTATCAAATTAACTTTACTTGTCACAAAAAATATTTTTTCGTTAATTTTCACCAATCATTTAGGAATAAAAATTAAACTATCTAAATCTAATATAGTTTTTACAAATGAATAACAATTCTTATCAAAAACGAAATACTAAATAATAAATTTATAAAAACAATGATTTTAATCTACAGCCGTATCAAAGATGTGATATCAATCAAGAAGAAATTGTAAAGAGAGTGGTAACAATAAAAAAAAACTGTAGCTACTTTGTAATTACTTATAGTCTTGCATCGCCGATCGCAATGTCTCCAACTCGGTATAGATCAGCCAATAATTACGTTTTGTTCCGTATTCATAGTGACAGGCTCGGCTTCGGCCTCAACTCAGATAACTAAATTACCCGCGAAGCGACGGACGCTCGTAATGCATACAAATATACCCCTTCAATTTCGTCCCGGCTAAAAATGTTTGCTAAACCTTGAGGTGTTCCTAAAACTTCGAACAATTTTGTAGATACAAAAATATCGAAGGTCGTGATTGCCACTTTTTATTTTTAGTATAAGTTGTTTTTGTCGTCACTGAATTAACATTTTCTTTCTTTCTTTCTTTCTTCTTTTTAGCCTGAAGAATTTAATTAGGTAGGGTTGGATGGTGGTATGGTATGGAGGCACATGCTGAGGCTTGTACCTCGTTGACCACTTTTAGTCTTAATCAGTCAGTCAGAGTTGGTTGACACAACCTCAGAATTTTTTTCGTGGATGTGCACGTGGTTTTTGTGCACTGTGCAGGTTTTCTCACGATGTTTTCCTTCACCGTTGAAGCATTGAATAACCGTACAAAACAATTTCAAATAGCGTGGTTGGAACTGGCGATCTCTCAGATGGCAAGCAACGATCTTAACCACTCGGCCACCGACGCTTTTTCCAAGCTTCAAGTTCCAAATAAAATTATTCCAGCTTACGTATTTTATAAGACCCAAGAAGTTTAAACTGTGGCCCGGACGTCTGGTGGGGTGGACCGTGCATCTTTATTTTAAAACAAGCTTAGTCAAGACCAGCAGGATTTTGTTCGTCAGGTAAACAGATTCGCGGAATAAGCTGACTTCTGCCACTGCACCGGTAATAAAGCCAGCTTACCTATTCCTCTTCGAGACTTTCTACTTTGCTACGAAGCAAACGGAATATTTTGGAGATTAATTTTGATTTGGATTTTCTTTAACATGCTTTTGCTTGACTATGGGAGGATGGATAGATTTCAAGAAGTATACTACAATATTGTAATGGTATCGTAGAAAATAATAATTCCTGTTATACACAAGATAAATTACTGAAGATTTGATGTTAACCATGCAGGCATAAGCATAAATCATAAATCTGCCATAAATATCATCATCATCATCAGCTCATTTCTATCCACTGCTAGATATAGGCCTCCCCAAATTTATTAATTTATATACGTTAAACTAATTCTATAGTTATTGTTGAACAAGTATCAGATTGTGTGATTTTTTATTGGGTCATAAAAGTACTTTAGTTACACCACGATACCACAGCTTTACAGTACAGCGTAAAGACCTATTAACATGTAAATCATGTTCACTAATTGTTATTTTTCAACTCATCAGAGTCATGGACAACATCTGAGCATTCAATTAAGATGTACAAAGTATACAAATAAGTATACACCCTTTCATCTTTCCCATTTTAAAAGCGAAACACAAAACTTCAATACGCGTCCCGGCGGCGAAAGGAGAATTTTAATAAAAAACCCTCGCGTAATTGGTATCACTTCCCAAACAATTTCTATACGTAAGCGATGCAGCATTTTTCCGAAATACCTCCACAACAGGAGGGCACCGAAGCTCTTTATTAAATTGCGCGGCACGGAGGGCCCTCATGAATTTTGCTTGCCTCCTACGACGAAACTACACACCTGATTTTGCTTTAAAAATTCATCGCGGTAGAGATTTTTGATTCGATTATACGATTCGTATCACGTAACGGCTCGATTACGGCGGTTGTACCGTTTAGAGGTTTCATTCGGAATAGGAATGGATGCTCGGTCTGTCTTCTATGTAGTTTTGTCGAATTCGGATTTTATAGAGCACGCTGTAGAATAATATTGAATTTTGTAAAAGCGGTGAAACTCTCCATACTGTAAGATGCTTAAAACAAAAGGCTCTTAATAACTATGTAAAACATTATACTGTTTGCAAATTTTATCCGTTATTTTATGTAAAGGTTAAAATATTCTTGTATTCCAAACTGACAAAAGTCTAGCCTACATCAATAATTTTCAGGCTGTCAAATAAATACCTCAACGGTTTACACTGTCGTTTTTTTTTCCCATTTTACACCCAAAGTATTATAATATTCCAAGGTCCCCGGCGCGCTATCTCTAGCCATCCTAGGACTCATCTGAGAATGACACTAGGGTTGACGCGGGTCGTTTTAATCTTTTACAAAATACCCCGTTATTTGAATTCCTAATGAAATAGAAAACGACCAAGGTCCGTGAACTGAGAACGACGTCTCGTGGCTAAAGTTTGAGATGCTATTTTGTTTTGTTTAAGGTAACATAAGGTGGGTACGAGTAAGTACTCGCTCACTCAAACGTTTACGTCTTACAATGTTACAACTAAGTTTTATGACCGACACAACGATGTAGTTGCGTAGTACCTTTATATTGACAATTTCCAACTAATTCGTAGGTTAAGTCCCCAACTGTTACTTACACAAATAGTGTTTTGCATTCAAAGTTGGCTGTTCAAATAACTTCTTAAAAATGAAATTATTTACATATTTTTAAAATACCTAACCTAACCATCCTGCTTGCTAACTGCTAACCACGGATTTCGTCATTAGAATGTGATATCTTGTAACAATATTTAATTACAACTAAACCATTAGCATCAAATTATCAAAACGTTACCGCATTGATTCAAAAAACCGGAAACCGTCGCGTACGCGTGTGATTATTTTATTTAGCCGATTTTAATAAAGCGGTGTTGTACAAAACCGACGGATTTCATAGATAATCCGGTACGTGACCAAATGGACGGACTCTTTGTGGTGGATTCAATTAAAACTCTGCCGATGGACGGGTATAACGTTTTTAAGCTCAAATAATGTTGTTTATTGGACGAGCGGTTATCACCTGTCCGTTGGTTTGTTATGATTAATCAACTATGTTATTGCTCTGTTCATTTAATGAGCTTACTCAGGAAATAAAAGTTGCGGTTTCTAATAGCACTACATTGTATAATTATTGTAATTGTAGTGAAGAACATATTTACAAAATATTTCGTTTAGAGGTGAGAGCTGTCCGCTTCCCCACAAGTCCGTTGATGATGACAAGGCTACTCCAAGCAGTCATCGTAAGTCAGTTAGGAAAAAACAAATATTGTGTGCACACATTCTTGATTAAAAATGAAAACCACTTAGGTGTGATGTATAACAAATTTTAGATAACACCAGTTTTATAACACAATTTCCGTTTTCAGTCACTGAACATAGATAAAATATTATCTACCGATCATTTTATAGTCATTCAATAGTTCATGAATACCTGGACCCAATGTGTTGCCATTCATCGTCTCACCATGTGAATCAGGGGACATAAAGACATCGCCCGAATTCCCCTGAATCACTACAAAAGATCTTCCCATGTAAAACTTAGGGTAGACCGGCGTAACTTACGATTGTGAAGCCTCTGCCTTATTTATGTGAGGAGAGGGGGATGAATTTGGTATAAGAGGTATTTGTGAAGGAAGATCTTCCGACTGCGTCGAGTGGGAATCAGGCTTTATGGGGTACGGTACGGTGGAGGTAGTGGTAGGCAGTGAGGTGACTCTATCATTCTGACTCTTAATACAATATATAAAAGCTGCTAAAATATTACTTATATTGAATGCCTAAATTTATTTTTTAATATTTTTTGTCCGGTTTCGTAGTAAGTTGCTTAAGGACTAGTGTTACGGATATCGAGTAAAAGTGGTATACACATACACAATTGCATTACATAGAACATAAAATTAACTTAAACGGTAATGACAATGACATACAAAATGTAAAAATACTCCCTAAACACAAAACAAACACATTTGTTCATAACATAAATATCTGTCTCGAGTGAAAACCGAATCAAATGCGTCTTTAATATCAGTACCAACTTGCCAGTTACTTAAAACCTGCGTTGAGTTATTGTCCTGAAACCAGATGGATTTGAAAGTAAGCTAGCTTGCTTCACATCTGCATTATACTGTGCGTCAGATTGCCAGCAATATGAGGGCGTTCTACCGTAAGATATGGTGTGGTTTAGGTTTTTATTAGGCGTAACGCGGCCTGATTGTGGTCGGGAGGAAGTTGCACCATAAATAGAATGTATTATGATTTTTATTTGTTCGGGTGAGCAAGGATGAACGCTTATTGTACTGGTGAAATTTTACTAGCAACACGTTCAGGGCTAAGATAATGGGACAACATTTATTTCATGAGGTAAATTACCGCTGTATCATATTTTTAAGATTACACATAATACACATGGGATTTTCCTACAAATCCTCATTCGTGTAAAATAATTTCAAACAAGGTATTATAATACAAGACGATTTTCCCTTACGTTTACCCAGATTAGCGAATATTTCAATAGATTATTGCGATTATTTCAATGCTTTATTACAAACAGCAAATTAATCTACTTTACTCAAGTACTCTACTCTAAGTGAAGGTTTTGGAATTATTTTAACAAAAGATAATTCTTGCCACGTATTTTACGTATAAGGTTAAATATAATTACCAGTTTTCAGACAATAATGTTATTATTTTTTAAAAGTAACATGCGAAAAGTTAAAAAAGTCATGCCAAATATTTACCTTTATTTAAAACATAAAATAGTAGAAATTTCTTGGCAAATACTTTTGTTCGTGAAACCTACCTATCTAATAAATATTTTTTATAAGACCTGAAAGACGAAAATAAAGAATATTGTATTTTATTTTTGTTATTAGTTACCTTAGCCGAAGAAAATACAAACGCATTTTCAGACTGTAAGTATGCTTTTTGTCTCGCGAAATAAAGTTAGCTTTTATTTTTCGTGCGTCAAGAATAAAACTACGTGAATTGTTTTCTTTGGAATCTTTTATTGGAAACTCTCAATATTTCTGTAAAGTTATTTATTAGGAATTATTGGAAAGGCTGAAAAATCTATGAAAATGTTAATAATATTTTCTTTGACAAAGATATCAATAATAAGCGTAGAAATATCAAGTTAAAACTGCTAGTGCACAAAAAATACAAAACTCCTTTTTTTAGATTTTTTAGCGAAGATTGTTGAATAGTTAGCCACTTGGCTAGTTGACTCTTTGACTGGTCTTTCCGAAGCCAATATCACAAAAATGCAAGTTACGTATTCCACTATCAAGGGCCGAACTTACAGGTCAAGACCTGATACCCGTAAATACTTCACTGTCGATCGCCTCCCGCGCGCAAACGCAAACTCTTTCACAACGAATTAAAGTACATTTTTGTGTATCAAACGGTTATAAGCAAGTCTGGCAACATTAATAATAATGCGAAAGCTTTTACCCACCGTCTCATGACAAAGGGTGCCACTATATGCGATTCTTCTCTTGCAAAATTTATACGTTCCACGCCAAGTAAATTATCCCGGAATTGGGTTTGTGACTTTAGCTGAGAAGGTCACGAAGAGCGGTAAACAAGCATTAGAAGGAAATTGAGAGGCAAATTGATAAATGAACAATGATACTCGAAAATGGGGCCACTTTGATCGTGCGCTGATTCGCACAAGAGCGTCTGATAGAGCGGATGGTAATAATATGTATACTTTATATGTGCTTCGAAAGATTAAAAAAGTTCTACTGTGCATTTTTTTTTAAATAGACAAGTTCCTTTTTCTGCTTGGCATACGTAGCTAAATGTTCTTTAAAGAGACATTTTCGTTATAAATGTAAAATAACCACAAATGTTCATGGAATATAATAACATATCTATGCCCTGTCACGTACGAGTAAATTAACCACAATCATTTGCACAACACCAAAATCCAATTCAAAGGTTAGCGCCACCACGGCATTCTCACTTTGTAAAATTATCAACACATCCAAACTTCACACTAATTGCCATACAGGACTAGGCCGCGCCACACAAAATGGCTAATTTCGCGTTATTCCAATGGCCGAAATTAGGCATAACTCTGTACTTATTGATACAAATGAGCTGTGTTCAATCGAGCGCGGAAAATTTTCTCGCAACTTCCCAACTTGGCTTTAGTGACGAACGGCTTCCGAACATTTGTCGATAAAAAGTTGGCAGAACATTTTATTAGGTACCTTAGTAGTCAATTTAATATGACGATTTTGTAAATAATGAGAGGTCCAGGTATCGAGTATGAGATTTTCTGTTAAGAAATTTATAAGCTCGAAGTCAAAAGCTTTGTGATGTTAATCCCTATCCCAATCATGTTGAAGCTATTATTACAGCAACGCATCTCTCATAGGTAACTTCTATTCATGCGTATCTTTGCCTCGTACACTTCTATCCTATATCCTATCGTAATATCTCCAAATTGACTTTCAATATTACTAGTACATTTTCTTTAGAGCTAATTTGGTCTACAAGTATTTAAAGCGAAGTAAAAAGATCGCTGGTAAATTAATATATCGATGAATCGACAACCTTAGCACCACTAAACCGCAGTTACGTACCTACGGACGACTCTATGCATGTTTAGGAGTCCACTTTATGCAGAGGTAATAAAGGCTAATTTCCATTGGATTTGTTTATTTAACGTACAAAATGGGCGGTTTCGCTGGAAATAATTAGCGGACTCATTAGGGGCCGCGTTTTGCTCCAGAGTCATTATCTCGTTTCGATAAAGTAGGTTAATAGGTGGAGTAGAATTTGTTGTATGGTCACGTGCAAAAATACGTGCTTGCTCAACTGAAAAACAGTTATTAATGTAATTTATTGTGCGTGCTGTCAGTATTATGAATGAAAATTAATCGACATAATTGTACTTAAGCGGGGAACCCATTTTGGTAATTATTTTTGTTGTTATTATCAAGAAAGGGTTTCGGACCCACATGGGACAGAATAATTGCATGGTGCATATAATAAACGTGTTTAGATAGTTTGGAAATCCAATATAAAATTATTGTATTCAATACTCATAAAAATATTGACATAAAAATCAAAAATAATTAGTTATCTGAACTGTTATAAAATGCTATACATTCAGGAGTAGATTATCAAATCGATAACACATGTGCATACATCTAATCGCCGTAACTCCGTTGTAATTGAATTGTAATCGTTAATATTAACTGCTATGACATCGTATAAATTAATTTTATGCGCAATCCACATAGCTGGCGCTGTGTAAATAACAGCCAACGAGCCAGTGCAAATAATAACGAATTAACGTTATTAAGAGTTACAACGATAAAACGAAATGAACGCTATTTGTCATAACGATGACGGTAATTTGCTTTTGTAGGCCGATCACCTCCGCGTTTTTAGGTAATTTTCGCGTAGTATCTCGTAGACGTTCTATGGGATCTCGTAGCAGTAGGTCGTAGCAGCTACGGCCGGCAATGTAGTTATTACCTTTTGACATTTTTAAAGGTCTTATCTAACGACAGGCAATCACGAAGCGTCCCAGATTAAGATTTGGGTCTGAAATTATCTCAGTTTTGCTTAAAATTTGCACACTAGTTAGTTTATTGGTGGTCTAATCATGTCAACTTTCATTATCTTTGGACTATTGAAGGATGCAGAATGTGTATCTACGTGGACTGGACATCATTGACTGGATTTTATGGTTTTTTGTGCGCAATTTTGCAATGATGTCTGAAATAAATTTCTACTTTTCGGAGATGCTTGTCTGGCGAGTTTAATAAGTACTAAGTACGTCTTTATAACAGTGCACTCCACATAAATGAAAATAAATTGGTAGACATTACCCAAGACCAATGTTCATAATAGTATGTTACGAAGTTAAGACGTAACATATAGCACTAACTTTAAGCGTACTCTCTATTGTATAAACACACTCTCGCATAAACCAAAACAGCAGTAAATCGTACATCATACATATTAAAGGACAGACGATAAATATACCCGCTTGTATCATTTTTGTATTAATATTCATAGGTTAACCAACATACGCTTGCGTCAAAAATGTGTGTTCGTACAAGTGCTTATATCAAAGAGTTAAGGTTCAAAATTGATGATTTAAATTCACGTGTCATTGTGTATGTTGATGGGGTTGGCTTTTGCCTATGGTATGGCTCAATGTATTATGCGTTGTGGAAATAGAGTTTTAGTCTAATGTGCGTTGAAAATTTAGCACTGGACTGTACATGAGCTGGTCAACTAATCAGAAGAGCTCAGTACAGTCAGTACTGAAGCTTTACATATTTAACTGTTACTGAATATTATTTCCGAACGTAATAATAATGCAAATGTTTTCCAACAAATTTTGGTAATGGCAGCGAACCTCATCAGCCAAATGCTTCAGGGCATTATAGTGTATAAGTATGTGCAGGTGTATTTTGTGTTCCCGTAAACTAATATAATTTAGTACTATGAACTATCAGGTCAGGTGGAGTGACGATCTGCACAGAATGGCTGGCGGGAGTTGGATACGAGTAGCAGAAAAATTGTAAACAAAAAAAAAACCGCCTTCAAAAACACGACTCACTAAAAATTACAAAATAATATAATACGAACATTAATCTGGGTATGAATTTGATATGTTGTTGAAGGCGGTGCCAATTAAATTTTTGAGGAAAACTGCGTGAAATATAAACGGCACCGCCTTCAACAACATATCAAATTCATACCCAGATTAATGTTCGTATTATATTATTTTGTAATTTTTAGTGAGTCGTGTTTTTGAAGGCGGTTTTTTTTTTGTTTACAATTTTTTTTCATCCTTTTTAGTGTTAATTTTTTTTACACCCTATTAGTTAAGCTCAACTATAATTCTACTGATATTATAACCAGTAGTATCAATATGTACACAGATTTGAAAGAATAATCCTTTTACTCCCAACTATTAAGGAGTTGACCTTTCATCATCAGCTCAGCATCATAACATTATGATTGCCAGAAGCAAATGCCAATATAACTTCAGAAAATATGTAAAACGCGGTACATGTGCCTATAAAATTTGAGGGTTGCCCTCGATTTCTCCTGGATCCGATCATCAGATCCTAGACTGGTCAACCTAATAGTTTAGCTCACCTGTAATGCTACTGATATTATAACTAGTAGTCTTAATATGTATACAGTATTAAAATAATTATTCTTTTACTCATAACTATTAAGGAGTTGACCTTCCATCATCAGCTCAGCATCATAAAATTATGATAGCCAGAAGCAAATGCCAATATGACTTCAGATAATATGCAAAACGCGGTACATGTCCCTATAAAATTTGAAGGTTGCCCTCGATTTCTCCAGGATCCCATCATCAGATCCAAGACTGGTGAAAATGGGACCACCTCGAAAGTGAACTCTATCCAACCAAAAAAAATTTTTTTAAATCCGTCTATAATTGACGAAAATATCGGTGAACATACATAAAAAAAAAAAAAAAAAATATTATACATACAGACGAATTGAGAACCTCCTCCTTTTTTTGAAGTCGGTTAAAAATACACACGAGTAGCGAGCATTTGAGGGTGCTATGTCCAGTGGACTGCGGTAGTTTGATGATGGAATTTATAGTTCAGTAAGACGGTAATATGGAATGACAGATCAATTTAAATAATGCTAATAACTGGTAGATGGGACCCAACTAAATTGTTATTAGCTTTTAATGAACGAAAACTTTTTATTAAGAATTTCTTAAATTAGGACACAGGAAAAACATATTAGCTTTTGGTAAATTAACCGTTGTAACTCTTATTTTCGTTCGTTCGTTCACTCAGCTAGTCAGGTTTTTTTCGCTCATCTTTCCCATCTCGGACATCCCATGATCGAATCCCGTTCATTCATTATGTACCGATGAGCATCGAACCGGGGTCGTAGCCCTTGGGTGTTGAGACTGGTGTTGAATAATCATTGGTCGATTGTTTATTTCGTATGTTTACTTGTATCTTGAATTGTTGATGAGGGCAGTGAATTGAGATTAGGCGGAGATTGTAGAGATAAAATACAAATAATACATCAATGTTGTTTTGAGGAAGTACATTCGTGGATTACTGATATTCTCATCACAAAAGACGAATTCACATGCAAATTTATTTTAAACTAGCTGACCCGACAGACTTTGTCCTGTCAAAAAAATGTGAAAAATAAAAGGGCTGATTTTAGGGTTTTCCCGGCAATTATTCGATTTTTTTACTTCACTTCAACGAACATTTTAAAAAAAGAATTGGCCAAATTGGTTCAGGCGTTGTTATGCGCTTACCAACAACATTTTGCGATTCATTTTTATAGTATAGATTAAAGTTTCCCAGGTTGATCTCACTCCTTTTGATGGTAAACGGTCGTGAGGTCCATACATAATGAGGTCAACAAAAAATATTTTTTTTTAAATTATAGCTTTACTTTATACGTTTTATTTAACATGGTTTAAATTTCTATTTCAATTTGTCACATGACTAAATTAAAATTTGATTGACATCTTTAATTTTATTTTAAAAGACAAAGGTATTCAATAAATATCACACAACGTCACATACATTGTTTGAATTACGAAGTAAGTTGCTGAAGCACTTGTGTTACGGATATCAGAATCAACAAAGGAGACACAATATCAACTTTAATATATTTAATAACAAACATCGATGTTCACGCTTGTCAATTGAGAACAAAATAACATTACCTTAAGTTAACATTCGGTTCGTCTATATTAACGCATTCACCGCTACACAAACACCTTTTAATCACTCCGCCCTTAACACTTTCTGCGCCATTGTCACCCTGAACACTCAAACAATCGCTCTCTGCCACAAAGCGATCACACTTGACACCTCTCACGGGTGCTTCGCTGGAGGGCCGTGTGTTGTTAATATTTTATTTTATGCGTGGAAAATATGAGACAAAACACCGTCCTATTTAACCGACGAAACACCTTTAAAGTGATCACTTTAACTGGTATTTTTTTTGTTCTTCTATCCTTTGTTATGAAAAAAAAAACTGTTAGAATTTTGTGGTGATGTTGGATGTTAATTTAAAGCATTTATTATTGATGCGTGATAGGTCATTATTGCCTACTAATATTATTATTTTGACTAAACCAGCTTTATTTAGGAAAATAACCCTTACGACACTTAAATTAAAATAAATTACTTCAGGTAATAGAAAGAAAGAAAGAAAGAAATTATTTATTTTGTATGAAATAAAATAAGAGTACGATTGTCCACCTTTTACGAAACATGGAATAGAGTATAGAGTAGAGTCTTTATCGAGTACAGTCTTTATGCGTCGATATTAGGAGTAGCAAGGTCACAGGTCGCTCGCGACCATGATTAGTGTAACCCAGTTGAAACGTCGGGCAGTAAGTAGCTATGTGTTTGCTACTCCTAATATCGCGTGAAGACCCGTAAAGACTAATATTTATTGTAATGGAACCCGAAAGTCTAAAATCTTATGGAACAGAGTAACGTTTGAAGCATACAGTACAATTATATAGCAACAGTATATATTTTTTGTTGGTATTAAGAGAGCAACACATTAGAAATCAATTCCGCGAATCGAAAAAACCGCGAAGGAAACGAAATCGCGAAGGCCCAACAATGGGAGCGCTTCATAAATCAAACTACGAGTACAATACAGCCTCCGAACAATAAAGACGGCCCAATCACTACTCTTGACCGGCCTCACAATACAAAACAATATCGCTCTGCATTCGGCACTCAACATCTGTCAACTTACGTATGACACGGACGACATGGGTTACCCGAAACAGCGGTGCCCCGCGCGAACGCCATCGAATTAGTAAACGTAACACGTGTAAGTAAGGTTTAGATTCGTACACCAGATGTAAGTCGGTTTATAATTTGTATGCAGATAGGCTTATGTCAACGCAGAGTTGGGATGATACAGTGTCAGCACCGTTGTAGACCTTATCACGGGGACTGAAGGTTCAAACGGTGCTCCGATGGTATTTAGACCTGATTTTATCGCAACCCATAGACTGTTGGTGACTCTGTTTGAATATCGTTAGAGAAAAGTGTGTGCGCTTTGATATTTATTTTGTGTTTATAACTCGCGAGGGAATGTAAATACTGACCTCATTCCAGGGCTCGCAAAGAGAAATTATGCGGTTTCATCATCAGCGGTGCAAAATGTTGTACGGAGTTATCATGGAAATCGAGTTATCAGTAAATGACAATAAATGAAATGCCAAAAAGTATGTAATTTTATACAGCGTACAACGTCTTATAATGTCTGTCATGCAATAAAAGGCAGAAATTTTTGTTTTTGACTAAAACAAATGATTTATTATAAAAATTCCAATGTTAAAAAAACAAATATTCAAGACATTATATTCAAATATAATTTTGAAACCAAACAATACTTAGAACAACAACTTATTGATAAAATAACAAGCTCAATTATCTTCGCAAGCAAATTTTCATAAAAGCAATTCGCTAGACCACTTCGCGCGTAACAACCACTCCTGGAACGGGCACAAACAAACATTAGGTGCAATAATGGCCGCAATTATTGAAATGGCAGCCTTTGAAGCGATGCCAACAGCCAACGCCGCGGCCTGGGACACTCATCCTTCGGCCACACCCAGAGGACGCGAGATTAAGCTCCAACTAGTGTTGGTGAAGTTGCCGGGAAGTGAGAAGGCAATTTACAAGTCTTTTAATAAAAAAAAGATTAAGGAATTGATTCTGCTGCTAGTGTGATGTGCCCGAGTGCGATAGCGTACGACGGGTTAAGTCAAAAATCATTTTTGACTTTCGCGTTCCATTACACTAAATTAGTCTTAATCTTACACGCGATATTAGCAAATACATAGCTACTTTTTGCCCGACGTTTCGATTGTGTTACACCAATCATGGTCGCAAGCGAACATGCGGATGATAATATTTAGAAAAATCACTGTCAATATTTTCAATAGCTCATTTATTTATTTATTTATTATTATAAGGACATCCAATGGTTGTTACATTAAATAATTATCACAATATTGCTTTTATAACTAAGATGTATAACTTTGGGTTAAGGTATGCATCATAATTATTTTACGAATGTGTTATTTTCCGAATAATTACTTAAGTATAGGTAATTCACGTGCGATCGCTTAGAAATTATAATATAAAACGGTTTTTTTTTTATTATTGAAAACTGATTCATGGATTCTAAGCCAATACAATAAAGTAAGAAACCCTTCACTTTATTTGGTTAACTATTGAATAGTTGACGACAAGGAAAAAAAACTTACACATACAGCTTTTAGACTAGATACCCTTGGTAATGATTCAGGTATGATTCCACGCACCAATGTTGTCATTAAGTATTATACCTACTTCGTAGATGACATTTTGTTTTTTAAAGAACTCCGTCGAGTCCTCGCCTCACTACGCGCCTCGAAGCGCACACCAAGTGCATTATTTTAGTAGTTAGTTATTCCATTACGTATAAAATTTACAACTAGCTTCATTAAAAGTTGGCTCATTCCCAGGTCGCCTATCGTCGAGGCGACTGCGATTTAACTCATTTCGTTTGCCTAGTTTCAATTATGTTAATAGTTCTCATTTGGTTTCGCTTAATTTTGTAGTTGTTCAGCCGTGTTCGTTTTGTTTAGTAACAGTTAGCGAATCTGTCTGCAGATTATGTGTGGGGTTTGAAACTATGAAAGGATTGACCTGAATTGGTGGTTTATTAGATAATTTTTTTGTTTTAATGTGTTAGTCCAGAACAGGTAATATTTGAATGGTTAAAGTAAATAAGTAATCCTTACTGATATTATAAATGCGATAACTCTGCCTGTCTGTCTGTCTGTTACGCTTTCACGCATAGAGTACTGATCCGATTTAAACGAAATTTGGTACAGATATAGTCCAGAGCCTAGGAAAGGATATAGGCTACTTTTTAACCGACTGCGCTATAAAGAGTTAATGTTTTACCCGTTAAACGTCTCTACGCTGACGAAGTCGCGGGCGGAAAGCTAGTGGTAAATATATAAAAGCGTCGATGGCCGAGTGGTTAAGGTCATTGCTTGTAGTTTAAGAGGTCCCTGGTTCAAAGACCGCCACGTACCACTGAGGCTTTTAATAATATTCGACGCTTTAACGGTGATGGAAAACATCCTGAGGAAGCCTGCACACCTGGAAATAAATTCTTAGGTTGTGTAGTCGACCAACCCACATTAAGCCAGCGTAGTTGACTAAGACCTGACTGCATTAGGTATGTTTATGGCCAGATTACTGGCTCGGTGGAACAGTGGCTAGTGACTCAAGTTCATAACCTACTGTTCTAAGAGTGGGTCGTGGGTTCGATTCCTACTCGGGACAAATATTTGTGTGACGAACATCGGTATTTGTTCCGTGTCTGGGTGTATTATTAAATATATTTAAGTGTATTTGTATATCCACTGTTGATTCTGATATCCGTAACACAAGTGCTTATGCTACTTACCACGGGATCAGAACAATGTATGTGATGTTGTGCAATATTTATTAAGCTATTGCATAGCTTTTATCGCAGGCTTTGAGCGCGGCGACCGAACCAAGAAATTCAGTAACGAAAAAAACTCACAATCGTCTAACGTCGTTTCAGTTCGGTAGACTTCGGCACGGTGTTTGTGTGCGTGCGGTTAGACGTATTGTACGACTCTACGCAACTCGCACGAATCGAGACAAGCTGCTCCGAAATCGGACGATGCTATGCAATAGCTATACCGCGGCAGTCCCCGAGTGCCACACGTCTTTTTTAATTAATATATTTAGATGATAAACTTAACTAACTAAATTCACAAAACATTACACCGCCAAACATCTGACAATTGCATCAGTCTGGTTGAATATCGCTTCAGATCAGAATCAAAATTCCAATAATCCGATGCAACGATGCTTGATTCGCTGACGCAGTCAATGAGTCTGGTGTGACGTCACACGGCCCATGACGTCAGCAGATTAATACAGGATTCAGTATTTGAGCGACAGTTATCGCAGTATTACAAAATTTGGTTTCGTTACGGGTGATTGAACGCGCAGTTGAATTCGATCACATTGATGTCCGAGGTAAATGACAAACGTGTCGTTCAGTTTGACGTGTTTGTCGTTTCAGGCGTGTTTAAAACAAAAATTTCATTTTATACTCGTATAACTTTACAGGAAAGTCGTGTAAGTTACAGTATTATCACTACATAGCACCAAACATAGTAGCTTTCCGCGTATGTATGTATGTATGCTTAAATCTTTAAAATTACACTATGTTGGGGTTTTTTAATAGATAAAGGAAAACTGTCATTCGATCATCGATGTCAATATAACGCATTATTATCGTATTCATATCCAAAAGACGTCTACTGCTGAATATTAGGCCTTTCTCAATTTATACGACAGCCATTGGCCCTTCATCGATGGCAACTTGTGTGGCTCTGAGATATTATACAAAGGGAGATCACATTGTCCATGTTTATTTTACTAAAAATGTGTAAGTAAAGTAACCCACTTCATTAAAATAACCAATTTCAACATGGCTGTCATTACAGCGTCGATGGCCGAGTGGTTAAGGTCGTTACTTGCCATACGAGAGGTCGCCGGTTCAAACCCCGCCAGGTACCAATGTGTTTTTCAAATTTGAAATTCATATGTACCATCATTCGACGCTTTAACGGTGAAGGAAAACATCGTGAGGAAACCTGCACTCCTAAGAAGAAATTCTTAGGTTGTGTGGTCGACCAACCCGCACTTGGCCAGCGTGGTCGACTAAGGCCTTATCGCCCTAGTTTAGGGTAGGCTCGTGCCCCAGCAGTGGGGACGTATATGGGCTGATCATGATGATGATGATGTCATTACAAATCATTCATTCTTCAATATCACATCCATACCTCACGCGCGGGAGTCGATTGTGATCTCGTCTCAATCGGCGAGCGTATCCTTTGTGTTTGCCGCGCTTTGTGCCGCGTGTCACACCGCAAAGAACAAACACATTGAGGTAGTGCTTGAAACGGACGATTCGCAAATGAGTTTTGCGAGCAGGAGGTTGATTTTAGAGACCGGCTGTGCAAAACATAAAGAAAAAAAATATTCGATCATCGATATCGATATTCTGTAATGTATTATCATCGTATTCATATCATACAAAAGACGTTTACTGCTGGATGAATAAAGGAAGTCGGTTGATTTTGATGACTGTGATCGGATGTGAATGTATTCATCATCATCATATGAGACGAAAGATGTCCACTGCCGGACATAGGTGTCTCTCAATGATTTCTTCAACGATATACAAAAGGATATTTATTATTTTTAAAATATCAATTATCATCAGTATCAGCCCATATACGTCCCCACTGCTGAGGTACGGGCCTACTCTAAACTAGGGCAATCAGACCTTGGAATAATTTAATGGACCTTTGGATTAATTTAAGTAAATTAATCAAATAAATCGCTAAAATAGCTTAGTAACACCAGTTATAAGTGTTGCAACAATTAATGTAAACTTACCTTATTGGGGCAGCAAGTCTCTCGGGCATTCGGTGTCAAGTTTGTGCTGCCATCTACATAGGTACTTATTGAATTATGTTGACGTATGGTCAGCATATGTTTTACTACGACTACACTCGTCAGAGCTAAAGCAAATATCACATGAACACCAGGACAAAATCAACTGTGAGATGTGAGAGCTTGTCTGCGGGCGACAATTAGAGATGTGACGTCATTGCCCGCACCGCACAATGGGACGGATTTCAGAAAGCTGGCTATAGGACTCTTTGAACGGTAATATTAAGTTTTTTTGCTCATTGATAATTCTCACCAAAAGTGCTTACTATCTTTTTAAAAAAAAATGCTGTATATGTACGTGTATGTCATTGAATTCCTCCTAAACTGATTTTTGTGTATGCGTTTGAGTGGCGCCGTGGATAGTTTAGATTCACAAATCAGCCCGGCAGATGGCGCTGATTTCTTGAAAAAGTTTTTATATATAATATACCCCAAGCGAAGCGAGAACGAGTCATTATTATTATCTAAAATATTAAAAATACAGAAAAGATTCTCACTGAATCTGTTTCTATTACCTTAACTAGGTTTATAGATAAGTATAAAAATAAATAAGTACCCTGAGGCCTTAAGCAGATAATATTAATATAGTCACCAACTTTAGCGCTACATTGTTCGTCAAAGTTCGTGTATCGCCATCAAACAAAGTTATCATCACCGTCATCGCCCTTACGTCCAAACAGCTGGGGCACGGGTCTTCCCTTAACTAGGGCGATAAACAAAGTTATGCAGGCAGTTAATACAATCTACCGTTTTTGTAATACATGTTAAAGTGCAAGGTGCCGGCTTGTCAGGCGAATGCGCGGCAAACGATTTGGCTGTCGAGCCCCGCCTGGGACTCCAATTTAGGAAATTACCGCCGCCTCCTATGACAGACGGACAGACGTTTGGAAATTAACAGGGAGCTTTATCACGCTATGTGTGCCAGATAAAGCCGCGCTCATTCTAATTGAAACACTCGCATTTCGCTTTATAAAGCTGGATTTAATTACACACAAGTAAATCACCCTTGTAAATCACATGTTGTGTAAAGGCTTTTTTAGTTTGCACCACTGTGTTATACCTAATTTTGATTGACATACGTTAGATTAGTTATTTTGATTTAAAACACTATGACCGGGATAAATCAGTTGACACGTGATCATGACGTTGCAACATTTCTGAAATATTAGGAGCTTGTTAAGATATAACAACATGTTAAATATACAGGACTCATTCGGTTTTCTACTAGAAATGTGTGTCACCATGACTGCTTAAAGTTATTTGGTTTTCTTACTTTAATAAACAAATAAACTATATTTGCCAGAAAATGCATTCATTAGGTAAAATTAATTGAACCCTAGCCCAGCCCTGTCTCGTCAGATCGTAAAAACTATCCCCATCTAGAATATTACATTTAGCTAGTGTATGTATTTGATTTTTGGATTTATTAAAACCCATATCAAACGAATATTCAAGTTCTGAATTGAATATAACTGTGTCTTCACCATTACATGGCCAACAATTACTTTATTATTTTAAAAATATAAAACAACACGACATGATTAAAATGGCACGCTGAAATTTCTGCAAAATAAGTGTAACGTCGTATCCAATCAAAATAATTATCTGAACGGTTCAGAAAAAAAAAATGGAAACAAAAGAATTTAAAATGTAAG